>JAGDQO010002798.1:0-24296 GCA_018342035.1 Solanum appendiculatum
CATGACTAAAACTATTATTTATACATACATAGTACATATTGAACCCCTTTGGATTCTTCCGCTTATTTGTGTGTTTACTTTTCATATTTTGAACCGCTTAGTGAAAAAAGTAAAAACAGAGCAGATCTGAAAGAGAAAAAAGAAAAGCTTACTCTTAATAAACAGAGAGAATGAAGACGGACACGAAGAGGACTCTTCCAATGAATACTACTACTTCATTATCATATAGAAAAATTTAGTCAGGAGACCACATAAAATACATCACCTAAAGGATTCCCTAGTACATGAAATTGGAACAATACCAAACTGCTTGAGATAAAAATAGTTCAGAGGTTAAATCTATGTTAAATTCAATAAAAACTTCATAACAGTAATCAATTACTTATGTATAAAAATAATCAGACCTTGGAGATATAAAAATACAAACATAATCATAAGAGTAATGAATTACTTATGTAGAAAAATCTGATGCAGCTTCATGTTCCCTTTGGAAAGAACGTAATCAAATAAAATCACCACAAAATGTAAAAGCTTGTATATGAGAGATACGTTTCAGAAATTGTAGAGGAGAGATCTGAAAGAGTTAAAGACTCAACTATGCTATGTATCTTCTTAATCATCATTCTTTATACACAATTCAAAATTATCTGTTGAATTGAAAACTCTCAAAACAAGCATACCTCTATTACACAATACAAGCGAAACTTTCCAAGAATAAAATTTTCTGCAACAAAGAAGCTCAAAACGATCGAAGGGGAAAACACCCATAAATCAAGAATCTACCAATAAGGAAATTAACCAAGCAGTAGTCAACCAACAAACATATCAAACATAAAACCCAATAAAGCCTCAACTCAAAATCTTGCACAGAACCAAATAAAGAAACCAAAAGCCAAACTAACTCACCATAGAAACACAATCAAACAACTACAGCAAAACGGACAGAGTGAAGTAAAATGACAAGAAAAACAATATTTCTCATAAACCCATGTAAGAACAAAGGTAGATACAGCAAAAATTCAATCTAAAATCAAAAAGGGTATCAAAAAACACATTTTTCTGCATATTTTGTGGTATTCCCCCAACCCCACACCCTCAAAAACAACTTTAATCAGAAAGATCACTTACAGAGATGTTGTTCCAAGGGAAAATCGCAAATGGGGTCAATTTTTTTCTAGGAAAATTGGATCTGGGGAAAAATAAGTGATGCGGTTGAAGCTAGATACATGTTTATTTCTCTTTTCAAACATGCATGAGCAAATTACCCACCATTATAGGTGCTTTTTCAAGCTGGACACATTAGGAGGGAAAATTAAAATCAAGCCAAATCTTGACCAACACTTTGAAGCTAGATGCACGTTTATTTCTCTTTTCAAACATGCATGAGCAAATCACCCTTACAATTAATGATATGCAGACCAAAAAATTCAAGAGTTGGACACATTAGAAGGAAAAATTGGGGGAATGAGAAGGAGAACTTACTGTAGCTAATGAATACAACATCAGGGAAGAGCGAAACTGAGATTCCAAAGAAGAGCGTAAATGACCAATTCGCTGAATCTCGAAACTCTGTAATTTGCAGAGAGGATTATAGTAAACAGAGAATACAGAAGATGTAAGTGAGAGGAGGAAAGAGACTGAAGAATTATACTTGGAAACAAAAATAGATAAGGCAGGCAAATGTCCAAAGTAAAAATAAAACACAGAATTGCAATTTAAGTGCAATACACTTACCGTACAAATTTAATGTACAAATTAGATAACTTTTGGTACAATTTGGTGAAGCTATGTTGGTACACCAAACTCCCATTTATAAATAAGGGTTATATCTATTTCATATATGAATTTTTAATGTGGCATTCATGGGTAACTTATTAAAGAACTTCAAAATCGTTTTCTTCTCCTTTTCCTTTGACTTTTCACGAATAAGCAGAGAGATTAAAATTAATTTTTGGTAAGTAATCTATTTCGCTTCTCTTTTTTTTCTTTTTTTTAATTATCTAGCTCTGTCACTTTTCATTTGTCCTGTGTGTCTATATAATAGCAAGAATTTGATAAAAATTACATAAATACACTACTCAAGATATCATAATCTCTAAAATTTCCTACCATTTAAAAAAATTACAAAAATCTCCTCTCAAGTATATCCCTATCCCATCTCGGATACATCCCTCCCATTAAGTAATGTATTATTTGCAATGTATCAGACAACCACGGAATGTATTCAAGAACAATAAAAAATCTGAGATTTTTGTAATTGAGAAACTTTCGGGATTAGATGTAATTAGCCCCGCCACCTGTTCGTCTGAGTGCTAAACATCTTCCTTGCCGGTCTGCAACTCAAGCACATTTAGATTTTATATAACCCAACTTAGGAAAGTAAAAGCCAATTGCCTTGAATTATTGATTGCTGCATCTGATGTGATTTATATCCTATAACCTTCCTTTGACAGGTTAAAATATGTTTATGGGTCAGTTACATTATATTAAAGTTCAAGACAAACAGTGATGCAGCAGAAGCAGTCGTTTCAGGTGCCCGAAGAACTTGTTGCAGTAAGCGCGCTGCAAGACGTTGTGATATTCCACCAACTACACGCCCTCCAATACTGCGAGCTTCTGGTTCTTGAAGTACCTGCTCAAGTATGGTTTAACAATTAGCAACAAGGACATACTCTTATCTTCAGAAATACAAAACCCTTCTTCAGTGGAGTTTGGTTGGAAGTTGGAACACATTTTTGGTGAAATTTTGTAACTTTAAAAAAAAACAGTTTTCAGTGTTCTGAACCGAACACCAACTTAGAAGCTTGAATATGGTGAAAACATCAAATGATGAATAACACAGCAATGCAATTACTATGGTATATAACACTAGTAAGCATCATGCTTTATCAACAAAGCCTTTTCCCACGCTCCCACACTAAATGAAGAACAATGGGCAAGTGCATTTCAAAACAAAAGATTCACACACATACTATCCATGTATAATTATGGGTATATATATTATTTATATGTGTGAAACCATCTTGCATCATTCAGCCAAGAACACATGAACCACTTGAATCCAACTATCAAAATTACATTCCATGGAAAGAGAGTGCTTCTAACCTGCAAAATTGGTTGCAAAAGATTCGGATCAAAATTCTCTGAGGATTGCAATAGTCCCCATATATTGATCACCTGTGCTCTAAGTTCCATTAAGCTCTGTTGCTCAGCAGCACTTATTGTAAAGGGACCACTTGCATTTCCATTGAAAACAAAAGTCCTCATGGGACCAGGAACAGAATTAAATGATTCAATAGCTGAACCCAGAATAACAGCTTCACTGACACGGATTGCCTCTTTAATAACCAAATCCCTTAATTTTTTACCATCTGAACCCAACAACAACTTCAGGACAGGTTGCAACGCATATTTTGCAGAAAAGTCTCTGTCTTTCTTTCCCTGGACAAGCAAGTTTACAAGTCTGCTCCACCTGTAATAACCAAGAGTAAGAGCTTCACATTGTTACCAGCACATCAGAAGAATGAACTAAGTTTAATTAAGGAGCAAAAAAAGGGAAAAGTAATGCCTGCCTGAATTTCCCATCCTTGAAAAGTAACTCAATGAGAGCATCTCTCAGATATGGATTAGGATCTGTAAGAAGCCTTTTAGCAAAATATGGATATGAAGCAGCCAGTACTTTAAACTTAGGACCAGCATATAATGCTAAACCTTCTAAAACAGTGAGAGATCTCAAAATCAATGCGTAATAAGCCGGAACTGCACGAATTTCAAACAGCCAAAGCAGCAATGTCAGGCATGATACAAACAATTGACTTGACTAATTATTTGCAACAATATCTTGTTAAAGTTTATCTGTTAAGCATTTTAAATATTGATCAGCATACATTTGATTGCAAGACTAGCAACTCACCATTAAAGGGATATTGATATAACACAGCACCCAGACCATCTACAAGTGTTTTGAAGTTAAGCTCGCTTACTGTTGAATTAAGTGCATCATCGAAGAAGTCTCGCAATGCTGGTACAATTGAAGAAACATCCACATCGGGAGACAAAAAGTCTAAAGCATAGTAGTCACGTGCCATCGCTTCATAATCCTGATTGACCATGTGAACAACATGACCAATAATAGCAAATCTTGCTCCTTCAGGAGTTTCACTCATCATCCCAAAATCAAGAAAAGCAAGCTTCCCCTCAGGTGTTGCCAAAAAGGTTCCCAGGATGAGGATCAGCATGAAAATAACCATACTCAAGCAGCTGTCTGAGACTGCATTGGATGCCCGTATTTACCAGATCCAAAACCTTTAGCCCTTGCCTCTCAATAGCTTCTTGCTCGTTCAACTTGACACCTTCAACCCACTCCATTGTTAATACCTTCCCACTTGTGTAGTCCCAAAAAATATCGGGAACAAGAACATCTTCTTTATCAGCGTACAACTTTATAAATCTCCTTGCAGTCTGCCCTTCCTGCATTAACCTGTCAAAATTAACATTCAAACCCAGAGGAATGTTGTAGAAGTTTATCAACTCAGTAGCTCTTCTTCTTCTACACTACCTTGACTCCATATATATAAAGTTAAATCATCCAATATGCATCCATTTACAGAATTATCTAAGAGAATGTTTCAAAAACTGTACATAGTTGAGCTCTTGATAAACTCTGCGAGCAAATTCATCAATAAGAGCAACAATGTCACTTGAAATTATGTCAACATATTTACTAATCAGGATGCCTACTCCCCTTATTAGGTAGAAGTCTAATCCTATTGCTTCTTCAATACCTGGCCATTGCACCTTTACAGCAACGACCTGGCCCGAGTACTTAAGTTGAGCTTTATAAACTTGACCAAGACTGGCTGCAGCAATAGGTGATGGAGATATAGATGAGTAGATGGTATCAAGCGGGCGACCCAACTCTCTCTCAATGCATGAAAATGCTTGTGCATCTGGAAACGTTGGCAAAGCATCCTACTCAGTAGTTAAAAAGGTCAAGTTTATTTGGGCAATCAGAGGTTGTATTTCAGTCAGAAACATTATAAGCTGATAACAAGTTATATCTCAAGGTTTTCAGTAGAAAGTCAATGCACCCGAGATACAAAGACAAAGTAAGGTAAATGATAAATAGTGATTAGCCTAGTGTATTTCCACCTTCCATTTTGCTTTTCAATCAAATAAAAGATTCCATTGATAATAACAAGGCCAACTTGGCCGTATACAAGTGGATACTGATGTTGGGAAAAAATGCATATATTTTTTGCCTCACATCTAGTATTTTTATTGTCGTGTCTTATAGTGTTAACTCTATGGATTGTAATATTCATATGTCTTGATATGTAGGAGTGTCTTGAGGGAATTGGAGCCTAAACAAGAGAAAAAGAAGCAAAAAGGAACCAAAAACGATCAAGGAAGAATCAACGTTGCAAAGCATCTCAAAAGGAGCGGAAAATGGCCAAATAGAAAAACATGTATTCTAATGCATGAAATGGTTTTTGCGAAATATTACAAAGAAAATGCGGTTTGATTCTTCCATCAATCTACCAGTTTCCAGCTCGCATTAAATATGGGCCGGTTGGGTTTTATTTAACCCATTTTTGCTCAGCCCATTCATAAGCCACCCAAAACCAACCTAGCCCACCCATTTCCCAGCACACAGTGAACTATACTGACTAAGCCAAAATTATGTTTGTAATGGAAATTCACAGAAATTTCACAAGGAAAATATTAGGACACGCATTCACTATACAGGAAAGAAGCAGGCAGGGAGAAATACACTCGGGTGGGCATAAATCAGGCCTAGTGGGTAAACCCTGACCGATTTTAACAAATGTAGGCCCCAATCTGGTGAAAGTCTGCCTAAGCTCAATGGCACGCAATCTCATTTTCCGATCAAGCTCTCCGTTCAACTGGTCAAGCCATACTTTTAGGGCGAATGAACCAAGTCCATTGAATATTTGAAGAGCTCTGCTCAGTACCTACGAAGCAATCAAACAGATTGGAGTTGCATCTAAATTTCTAGTCTGAAGGGAAATCAATTTAAGTTCGTTATTTAGTGATTTACCTTAATTGGGCGAGAGCCATACTTGTTGGCTAAGAACTCAGGGCTATAAACAGAAGCATCCGCAGAACGTGTCATAGCTCTGGCTTCAGATTGCATATCGTCGGCTCGATCTCTGCTAGATTGACCAACTTGAAGGTTTCGCCCAGTAACATTACTGTTTCCGGCTACGTCTCTGATTGCTGGTACTTGTTGAGGCCTCGCCTCCACCAAAGCCGCTCGAGGAAGAGTTAGTCTTAACTTAACTCTCCGTCCGCCGGAGCTATTCGCCCCTGAAAGCCGAACCGCATCGGCGCAGGAAGGCAGCATAATATGATGATTGGCCGTGAACGATGCCACGGAAGAACTCATCGTGACAGGCGCTGCCGGTGGAAAACTAATTGCATGGAAAGGATCGGAAATACAGGTGAATGATGTGTAACGAGCAACAACGAATGAATGACTTCGCCAATATTGCATAATTTCTCAATAATTCCATTATTTATCTGGCCCGTATTAATTTTTTTTTAAATCTGGCCCATATTTATTTCCCCCATCCTTGTTACGTGGCTGCATCTTGGTACGCAAATAATGAAAAGGGAAAACGACATTTTTAGTCCTTGTGTTAAGGCTATATTCTGATTTTAGTCCTTGTGTTATCTAACTTAGCACTATTAACCTTCAATTATATTAGGTGAGTGATTTTAATCCTTCAACTAACCGATTCAAAAAAATAACGGAGAGTTCACCGCTAAAAGGGGCAATTCAGGTATTTAAAAGTTGCTGCTTGAGAAATAGAAACCTTTTAAAAAAAAAAATCGCTGCATAACCTAGTTCAACCCTAGTTCTGCACAACGAAGAAGTTCTCGGTCTATTTGGTGTGGATGTGCAATGGAATTGCGTTCTAAAAGTGGGTTGCATTCCACTCCATCATGTGAGTACTCTTTTTAAGTTAAATAGTTCAAAATTTCATGTGACATACAAAGAAAAATATCCCAACAAACATACTAGAATACTTTGAATTATTTTTCCTTAATGTTATGCAGATTATTTGTATATGGGAAAATACGATTTTAAATAAACTATTTGTAAACTTCAAGCTACCAGAAGAATTCAATTTCAAACACCCTAAGGATCTGTATGGTAACACACCATATTCAATTTTGATTAGAAATAAAAAAAAAAAGTTGTTAGCATCATTAGAAGCACCACATAAATTCAATGCTTTCAATTATATTTTAGAATCGATACATCTTCAATTTATCTCGAAGAATTCCATTTCAATTACTATCACTTTCGACAGCAGTGACAGTCTGAATTAGATGTATTATAAAGTCAACTCTTCCAACTTATTACAAATAAAATTGAAGCTTAAAGAAACTAATAAGTATTGTAACATACAAAGAAGTAAAGAAGGAGATGAGGAATTTAGAAGAACATGGATGAGAATAAGAGGAAGTTATAAAAATTGTCTACCCAATTTATCCTCGCTCAATTCATCAACACCTTCCTTTTCCTTCACGTGATTTTGACTCAATCATAACAAATCAGTTAGCTTTTTAGGCATAGTCCTCATGCGCGTCTCTCCCTGATGTCACAGCCGGGTTATCTGTGTTGATATCTCCCTCCTCCAACTCAACAACTTTTGAGACTGCAA
Organism: Solanum appendiculatum; assembly: GCA_018342035.1. Classification (NCBI taxonomy): domain Eukaryota; kingdom Viridiplantae; phylum Streptophyta; class Magnoliopsida; order Solanales; family Solanaceae; genus Solanum; species Solanum appendiculatum. The sequence goes on from JAGDQO010002798.1 coordinate 7,695, forward strand.
CAGTTTCTTTTTAGTTTCTCGAGCCAAATTATATCTCCTTATCATGCACGTTTGCGTGAACGAACGAATTACTGATTATCATCAAGACTCTCTTTTTTAACTGATAGTTGTGTGGAAGTCACCATCTCCCTATCTATTCTGTAATTGTTGAGTTGTCTTCTTGTCAAAATCATGGTATCTTCATAATTTCATTTTGATTCTTTTTTTTTCTTTTCCTGTCTAAAAAAAAGAATATGAAGAATGAGTTTTCGCTTGAAATATGAACAATAAACTGAATCCAAAATAATACGTCTTTAGACATTTCTTTATCAAAATTAGTAAATAGAAAAATGACTTCACATAATGGAAACCAGTTGATATATCTAAAAATATATACATTCCTATCAAGTGAACTGTTTTATGATTTACATAGATGAGCAATCAATAACATTTTTCTTAAGATAGATGCAGAGTGAATAATAAGTGCTGAAGAGTACACAATTTGAAGTGTTGGGAAACAAATTTAGCATTTTATGGATGATTCTGATCTATATGCTTGATTATGTTAATGTGTTTACATTATAATTACTCTATCTCAATGAAACTAATATATTCTCATTTTCTCAAATCTACATTTGATTTATTTAATGAAATCAATATGTTTTATTATACAGATGAGATTATGTGTTAAGAAGTTGAATGTTGATGATAGAAAAGTAAAATTTTGGTTTAAGTTTGGACCTTATTTCGAGACAAGTATAAGATTGTTAACAATGATTCAGATATATATAAGCTTGTCTACGAAATACATGTGAATAGAGAAATTGAGATATTTATTGAGCACAAAAATGAGGACCAGTGGAGTTATGATGTGACAGATTTAGAGATCCAACTTCAAAATGAAGAAGGCTTCATAGATGTGAATGTAGTAGATGAGGGTCATGATAGTGATGCTACAAGTGAAGATTGTGAGTCATTTCATGACTCTGACTATCCTGCAAAAGAAGATGTCATGATTTTAGATCAAATCAGTAACTCTATTACAGAGTCAGCTAGCGTTAAAGGAAAAAACAAAAAGAATCAGATTGGTGAAACTAGGAAGAACATTGAGTTTGAATTTGTCTCAAATATGCTAGCAGAGCTTCCTAGTCACACTCAAGAAAAAGATTGTGCTATATTAGATGATGAATTAATAAGTTTGCATGGAGATTCAGATGATGATAATCCTAAAAGATCTATCGTTTTTAATACAAGCAAAGACTTGGAGGATCCAACATTTGAATTTATGATCAATATGATTTTTAGTAATAGTAAAGAGTTTAAGTGGGCTATTGAAGTACATGATGTGATGAAGAAGAAAGACATTAAATTTTAAAACAATGAAACTCAGAGGTCAAGAGCAATTTGCAAAGTGCCAAACTGCAAATGGTTCGTATTTGCATCAAAGGCCAATCAGGATGAACCTTTTAGGGTCCTGATCATGAATGTGGCAACCAAAGAGACAATAAGACTATTGACTCTGCATTTTTGGCTAAGGAGTATATAGAAGATTTCAGAATTAATCCTACCGGGGGTGTGAAGGAATTTCAAGCTCATATAATGAGAACTCACAAGTGCACACTTAGTAGATACCAATCTTACAGGGCAAAGAAAAAGGCATTGAAGTTGATTACAGGAACTAAAGAAGAACGATTTAACGTGTTGTGGGACTATTGCGCTGAGTTACAGAGGAGTAATCCTGGTACTACATGCATTTTGAAGATGGATGATAACCCAAACACGATGGTCAGAGGTTAAAAAAGATTTTTCAGGCTTTATATTTTCTATGCAGCTTATAAACAAGGATTTTTAGCGGGATGTAGACCAATCATAGGAGTTGATGGATGTCACTTGAAAGAACATCAAAAGGGTGGTCAATTATTGACTGTTGTAAGTGTTGACGGAAATAACAACATGTATCCAGTTGCATTTGCTGTCGTAGAAGGAGAATTGAAGGAAACATGGCATTGGCTTCTCACTCTTCTTGATGAAGACCTAAGAATCTCACAAAATTCTCATGCATGGACTTTTATTTCAGATAAGCAAAAAGGTCTACTTCCAGCTTTTGATAAGGCACTTCCAGATGTAGCACATAGGTTTTGTGTGAGGCACATGCACAACAACTTTTAAAATGAAGGTTTTGGAGGACAAGCACTGAAGGATGTCATATGGAAAGCTACAAGGGCAACCACTGAAGCTGCATTTCACAAGTACATGGAGGAAATGAAAAAATTGAACCCAGAAGCCCCTCAATCATTCATTAACAAGCCTCCTATTCACTGGTCCAGAGCTTTTTTCTCTTCTTTCCCAAATGTGATATGTTATTAAACAATTTGTGTGAGTCGTTCAATAGTGTACTATTAGTTGCTAGAGACAAACACATTTTGACAATGCTTAAGTTAATTAGGTTGTACATGGTGTCAAGATTTCAGAAGAATAGAGATAACATGATGAAGCATGGACACAAAATTAGTCCAAAAATCTTGTTGAAGTTATAGGAGAACAAATATAAGGCTGCTGAATGTATTGCCACTAAAGCTGACCAGTTTCATTATCAAATTGAGGACATCAATCTTAGACTATTTTATGTCGATCTTTAGGAGCTGATATGTTCTTGTAGGAGATGGGAGTTAACTGGAATACCTTGCCATAATGCAATTACGGCTATATGGGTTAAAAAAGACAAACTGGAAATGTATGTACATGAATGCTACATAACTGAGTAGTATATGAAGAGCTATGGACACTCCATCTTGCCCATTAATAGCTTTGAACAGTGGCCTAAAACAGGAGTTGAACCACCACTGCCACCGATATACAAAACTCAGCCTGGTAGACCGCCAAAATTGAGAAAGAGAGGATCTGATGAGACATCTCCAAAAGAATCAAATCTTAAAAAGCATGCCTCGTTAAAAGCATCCAGAAAAGGGAAAAAAAGAAGTGTGGTACATGTGGAAAAGTAGGATATAATAGTAGAAGATGTCATATTATCATGCGAACCAACCAACAAGAGGTTCAACAACAACAAATTGGAAGAGAAGGCCCTTCTGGCGAACCAAGCAATGCAAGAGAAGCAAGTATTCCAAATGTACTTTATTTTGCTCTATTCTTCTTTTTAGATAATGGGTTGGTTAAATTTAGTAAGAGAGAACAACTAAATATTTTTATTATTGCAGGTTTCAAGTATTGTTAGTGAGAGTCAAGCATCAATGCAGCCTAGTTCCTCGTTTGTGACAAAACAAACAGTAAGTACTTTTATTAATATACATTTTTTACTATCAATTCGTGCAGTAAATACTGAAACGTTTTTTTGATTATTAAGTGGTAAATATTTAAACTTACTAGTTGTCTTATGTTCTTTAATATATATGCCAGATCAATCAACTTAACTATCATATGGCACAGCCTAGAGAGCAATTAAAGAGTTGTGCATTCATTTCAGTAGAAATCGGCGAGCACTCTAGGGACGGTACAAGCTCACTATTGATCATGAGGGGGGAAGACAATACGTCCCACCATCAAGATTACGGGAAGCACTTTCTCAAACTAGCAAGAGAGGAGGAAAGGGACACGTTAAGAAGAGAACTATTGGTTCATCATAAATAAATAAATCAAAAAATTGATGAGCGAGAAGTGTGTTCTTTCGGATCTATTTCTTTTGTGACAATTTTAAAGTTAGGTAATAGGGATGGATATGTGATTTAAAGACATCATTTTTAGATCTATTTTTGAGATAACTTTTAAACACATTTTTGTTTTTATTTTAAAATAATGTGTAGTTTAATGCTTTCAGATTCCTATTATGTCATAGATTCTAGTGAAGCAAAAAATACTTTTTCAATAAGAGAAACATGATAGAAATCTCAAGAGCAATGTCTTGTTATCCAACTCCGAGTACACTTGCTATATTTTGTAACCAAAGGAGATGAGCTACATTATTATATATTAAAGTTCAAAGAACAATTTGCTAAAAAAAATGAAAGGGTCAAATGCTAAGAAAATAATATCTACTGCTTCTGTAGCTTACATAACTAGAATGACTTTCACTTCCAATCTTCTTTAATCAAGCAATGTCACTATTGACAGTGAAAATCTCTTGACTAAATGATTGGCATTAGGGCACTTGTGGTGTTGATCTTACAATAGTGGCCTTATTATTAACTATTGGTACAATATCAACTGATGAAAAAAGCTTTTTATTTGTGTTATCAGTCTTGGACAACTATTTTTTTTAAGTCTTCAAGCTTAACTAACCTGGTATCTAAGGAGGAGTACTATGATAAGCTACTTGATATAGGTGTAGTCTCCACATATATAGATACTAGATATTTTCCAACATATATAGACAAGTTGAAAGAGCTTTAGTAGTTATAGTTTCTAGAGTCAAAGAGGAGATCACCTTGTTTAAAGTCGGTATGGTTCTAGTCTTTTGAAGAGTCATAGCTTATTGCTAATTGATTTTACTTGTTCATCCACATAGAGAGCTATAAAAAGTGTGTCGTGCTTGATTCAGGAAACCACAAAGACTAGTTCCTACTCTTTGTGTTTCATTTCATCATCGATATCACTTTGGTATAGAATATGAAAAGTGAAAGATTTGTTTCAATTCAGAAGTGCTTCTGAGGGTAGAGCAAGTAGTAAAGGGCCTTTAGACCTGACTAACAAGATATGCAGCATTTTTTTTTTTACTAGTAAAAGAAAAAGATCATCAATTTTTAGTCATCTATCTCGCTATTTACTGTGCTCGATACACCCTTGTCTCTTTAATTGAAGTAAAAGTTATCGACTCGATTTATCTTGATAAAAATTTTCTAATAGATAACAAGAAGACCCAAGTATTTCTTACCTTATAGTAGCTCCAAGCCTCCTATTCAAATGAAGCTCTAAAAGATAGGAACGATCACGTTATAAAGCCACTTTAGTAGATGACAAATAAAGAGTTCAACAGGACCAATTATTGGAGAAAGGTAACAAGCAAATGTCTTCTTGCTCATTTGGATCTGTTGTAAAAATATGCTTGTAAAGTAGTTCAAATCCACCATTTGTCCATGCCTTTGTTGTCAATTACACAAATGTAAGATTATGACATTCATTAGTAATAACTTTCTAAGGCCTGTCTTAAATTGCAAGTCCCAATCAAACGATTAAAATGGAAAAGTAGCTAGTATCTATATATGTTGAAAACTACACCTATATCTTGCCATTTGAACAAGGAAAGTAGCAACCGAGAGATCAATTCATTTAGCCTATTAAAAAGGGATGATAGCTTTACTTTCTTTGAATTATCCGCGAACACGGAGAACATGCAGACTTACTAACACGAACGCGGACGTCCTTCGCGAACGCGGATAAGGATCTTAGTTCTCGGAGCTACCTCCGCGAACGCGGAGAAGAATAGGTGACTGCCATCTTAGCAGTTCTGGAAATTCACATTTTGACCCCAATTCACCATATACACTGATTCATAGCCAATCTTGGAGGATCCATCATTTTTCTATCATTCATCATTTAATTGAGAGAGAAGACTTTGGGGATTGAGGCTTGGGCTTAGCTTTAAAGACAAGATTCCTCAACAAACACCATTAGAGTGAAGATTGTGAGTTTTCACCTTTCTTCAACTCTTTGCTTTGTATTGTTGAATTCTAGGTGTTAATTATTGATTAGTGATTTGGATGTTGAATTAGAGATAATCAATATTTGGGTTTCAATTTCTATCTTGTGCTTTTGCTTTTAGTTGATTGCTTTATCATTTATGAAATGGGTTTTTGATTATCCAATTGATCTCATGCTTTAATTGCTTTCCATTGGAATTAATCACTCCTTGGACTTGCCCATTTACTTCGATTTTGCTTGCAAGAGTTAATTGAGGTTGGGTCGGATTGATTGGGGCATTATTTGAGGTTTAACAACTCATTCTTTGGATTATTGCTAGAAATAGAGATCCTTGCATTGCCATTAATCGGATTGCTTGTGTTGTTACTTGATTGGGTTCGTGAGAACTAATTGAGAGATCTTTGCCTAGGTTCGATAGAATTAGGTAGATAATTTAGTTTTCGAGGCTTATATGAGATTATCCATGATTGATTGATATTGCGTGATTCTAAGGTGCAATAGATCGTATGGATTTTGATTGATTCCCATTCCCAAATCCCTTTGGTAATCTTGTTCGATATAGCTTTGTCCCTCGATATCCTCTATCCCCCACCATAGCTTGTTACATGATAACCTTCTTCATTTTTATAATTGTAGTCTTCATTTCAGATTCAAACTAGTAGCTAGAAATTCTTCGTTTCTTCAACCGCCTAGCACATTGTTCCTCGTGGGAATGACCCCAACTCTTCATTGGGTTTTTACTAGAATAGCGACCGCCCACACTGCGAATTGTTAGAGGTGTGGTAGAGCGTTATCAAAAATGGCGCCGCTGCCGGGAAATAATTTGGCGTGTTGAATTGATTTAGAGTTTTTAGTTTACTAGTTTCTATCCAAATTGTGAATATTTGTTTGTGTTTTATTTTTTTTTGTTTTTATGGCTTCTTGTGAAGGAACAAGGGTTGGTGAGTGCATGCCCTATGTTGATGACTCATGGCCTTGTTGTGTAAGACTTCATGTTGGGGATAGTTGTTTGGATGCCTCGATAGATGATGAGATGGGTTTTGTGAGTCAAGTGTGGCTCTTGTACTTATCTCATTGACTTGAAAAGGGTGAGAGGCTAAGAGACTTAATGTTCCAACTGAGGGATGAATTCTATAACTTGCACCTAGCTAGGTGCCATGAGATGATCCAACTTGATTTTGAGATGTCTTCATCGAAGGCCAATACGAGATGAACATTTAGAGTACGTAAGGCTCCTTGTCAAGTGGTCAAGAGTAAGGCATTGGAGTTGGACGGCCAAGAAAAAGGGGTTGTGCTCGATATTGATGAAATCCTGGGTATTTGCAAACATGTCAAACCAATAAAATTCCAAGATGCCAAAATCAAAGCAATGATACTAGAGTTGCAAGAAAAAGCCAAAAAGAACTTATATGGCAACTCTAGTACATTGAAAAGTGATGGTGTCATGCACTTAAGGGCCCAAAATTATGAAGTTCGATGTTCAAATGGCCTAGTGACACTATCACTCTTGCCCAATGCTCCTCCACGAATGAATGATGTGAAGTTGGGCAAGAAATTCAAATCTTCGAAGTGGAGAGATCAAGTGAAGTGCGTGATGCTCTCCGGTAGTCCTCAATTGCTTCGACGAGAAAATCATTTGAAGTTGGGGAGAAGGTACATCGCCTCAAAATGGAAACATAAAGGGTGATGCAACCGGCGTCGCGCCGCAACGTTAAATTGTGCACTTGATGGGAGGCAACCCATCGGTATCCAAAAAACATTTTGGGTTAATATTGAGTTTTCTTTAATTTTTAGGTTAGATTAGAATTTTACTTTTGACTAATCCTCATGATTTCGAAGTTTTTGGAAGTATTTGAACAGGTTTGGATGCAAAAATGCATTTGGGATTGAAGTTCGTGGTTGAACTACCTTCAAAATAGGGGTTGGAACACTTTTAGGTAGCTGATGGTCGCCAAAGTGCAATGGGCGAGTCGCCCAATGGACCCACCCATTGCCAAAAATTCCAGAATGCTGCCAGGAGTTCAGGACACATTTACTCTCCGCGAACCCAAAGGTCAAAATGTTAGACCCTCCGCGAACGCGCCCTCCTAACCGCGAACACGGAGGTCAAATTTGTTAAGACTTCCGCGAATGCGGCGGTATCTCCGCGAACGTAGAGAAGAACGAGTATATTAAAATGCAAAATTGCCAAGGGTCATTTTCAGTTTCCAAACTCCTTTTTAAAGTATAGAAAGCCTTTCCCCTTTCCCCTTTCCCCTTTCCCCTCATCGATCACATCCCGAAATCTACCTAAATTCTTCCCTTTGCTGGCTTTGACTCCTAGTTTTTGCTTTTTGCTTTGCATCAACATTTAAGGTATGTCTCTACCCCTCTATATTGGTTTATTTTGGTGAGTTAAAAGTGAATCATGATGATTAATTGTGTTGACTGACTTAAATTCGAATTTTATGTGTTTAGAAGTTGGTTATTGGATAGAATTCGTGATAATTACCTTGTGATTATTGTCAATTGATTTGTGGGGCTTAATTTGGGGTAGTGTTGTGGGTAGAACTTTGCAAAATTGTGCTTTACTTGTGTTCTTAATTTGAACTTGGTTCTTGTTGTGTTTTGATGTTGTTTTTGGGTTAAATTCTTGTTTGTAGTGTTGTAATTGTGATGATCATGCTTTGGGGATGAATTAGAAGTGGATTTTGGTTGAAATTAATGTTATAATTGTTGCCCTTGAATTGTTTGATCAAATGCCTAAATGAATCTGTTTTTCTAGGGATGATGACTTTTTCGCGAACGCAGACCTCTGTCCGCGAACGCGAAAGTCAACATCCCATTGTACTCTGCAAACGTGCCAACTAGTCCGCGAATGTGGAGGTCTGACTGGTTCTGAGCCATGAATGCGGCAGCCTCTCCGCGAACGCGGAGGCAAGGCCAAGTACTCTCCACGAACGCAGAGAAGAAATCATTCTGTCCCAAATCAGTGTGTTTCCATTAAATTGATCGGGACCTGTTTTAATTATATTTTTGGACTAAATACTTCCTAATACATTGTTTTAAGTGTCCACAAGAAATTTTACCATATTGGCTTCTTTTGTAGGTACTTTGAGGCAAAAATGTCAACTGACAACCTTCCTCAATCATTCGAAATTGCACCCGATGAAGATTATTTTGATGCTACTAGGTTCCTTTCAGCTAAGTGCGCCCGCAAATATGATGAATACTTGGGCCGAGACATCGTAAAGAAAAGAGGGATTTGTTTGGAGAGGCTCCAAGACGGGATGCCATAATTCTTTCACCGGCTTGAGACGAGCAGATGAATGGTATCTGCTACTGAGCCTATCAAGGCTAACCATACCATCGTTCCTAAGTTCTACGCCAATGCCTTGGAGACCAATTTTAATGAGGTCGCCGTCACTACCCGTCGAGGCGTATAGGTCCAGTTTAGTGCAGCTGTGATTAATACCCATTATGGCCTCCCAAATGCTGATAATAGGGTTTACTTGGATCGCTACAAAGAGCTGGAGGGTCAATGTCTTGTTGATAAATTGCACAACGGTGAGTCTCCGGAGTGGTTTGAGATTAGGAGAGGTGTGGAGTCCCGTGAGTTTACAGCTGAGGCCGAGACTTGGCTATGCATCATTTGTGCTCAGGTCATTCCCTCCTCACATGACACCAAGGTAACACTGGATAGAGCCTTGGTTATTGCAGCCATCATGGATGAGTTAGTAGTGGATGTGGGCCAGCTGATTCTGGCTCATATTATTGAGGTTGCTCAGGGGAGGACCAGGAGTCTTGTATGCCCCTCATTGATCACCCAGCTTTGCTATAATGCTGGAGTACCAAGATTACCAACGAATGAGGAAAAGAAGCCGGCTACTGAGATCCACACTCTGAAAAAGAGGGGTGCACAGGGTGACAGGCACAAGAAGAGGAAGATAGATGTGCTTGGCCTACAGTTCAGGCAATTTACTGAGCCTACTTCCGAGACTGGAGCTTCATCTTCAGCAGGACCTCTCCAGTTTGGGCCTGCCACTATGCGGTATTTGTCTGTAGAGATACGGGGAGTAGATGCACAGATTCGTGAGCTAGTTACTTGTCTCCCCATCGGACCACCTGGAGTCACATCTGAGGGTTCACCTGCACCTAGTATTGCCTCTGTAACTGCTGTGCAGAAGGCCATGTCCGATCGGCTGGAGCATATGAGTAGGAGGTAGGGAAGATTGAGCAGCGCCAGCAGACCTTCCGGGAGCACGAGCGGAGGAAAAGTCGATTCCTGAGCAAGATGATGGGCAAGCTCCGGAGTCTATGTGGTGGCAGTCCATATGATGATGAGGACTTAGCCTTCCCCTATGATGCTAGCTCAGAGTGATCACCTCTCAGGGAGCCCCTCGTATTCTCTTTTGATTTTTGTACTCTGAGAACACAGTTTGATTTTCAGTTGAGGGTGTTTCCCTGTTGACTCATCTTCCATATTTTGTGCTTAGGATATTTTTGGGATTGTTAATGGTTATTTATCTTTGCTGTTGGGTAATTTGTTTATTTGTGGATGATGTGCCCTTGTCGGGCTTTTGGAGCTTAATTGTTGATTGTGTTGGATTAGTCATTTTATTTTGTTTTTCGTTTTAGTAGTTTTATTGCTTTTGATAGTTTCTTTTTTTTATTTCAATTGTCTTGCGATGGTGTTGTTGGTTGGATTTTTTGTTGATTGGCGATTCCCTATGATGGATAGAGTGACGACTAGTGATGACTTTCTTAAGGGTAAAGTGTCATTGTGTTTTGTTGGTGAGATCTGAGTAGCCAGTGTTGGTGAAGTTTGAGTAGCTTTTATTGCTTGTTGGTGAAGTCTGAGTAACCGACCCGGAATTGATGTATGAGCTTGCCCGATGATGGATTGGTTGACGGCTTTCTTAAGGGTAAATTTGTTGTGGTCTTTTCGGGTGATTTGTGGCTTATTCGGTACTAAGAATGTAGTCTTGCTTGCGAAAAATATGTTTTGAGCATATCCCTCCGTTTTGAAAATTGAGCAAGTGTTGAATGATTTTGTGACAACTCTTGTGACTCTTTTTGTGGCTCTCGATTCGTTGGCGGTTTAATTGATTCAATGCCACTTGTTTGTTGAAAAGGAAATAAGATTTTGATCCATTTTGAGTGATTTGCATGCCATGTGTGGGTGAGTTTTTGAATAATGCCTTATGTTTGCTTGTGCCACCTAGAACTTGCCCAGTTGGTCTTGATTGAGTTGGGTTGGAAAAATGACCTTAGGCTTTCTTTGATTATTTTTGAAGTCCACTTGGCCTAAAAATACCCTACCTTTGCACTAAATGTACCCTTAGTTGTCCCCTTTGAGCCTAATACCTTTTTATTGGCAACCTTGTTACAAACCTTATCCATTTTGAAAGTTCATTCCTCTCTTAAACCCTTTCCCTCCTTGAACTTGATGTTGTGAAAGTGAGGCTAAAAGCCTAAGTTGGGGTTGTTTTGGAAAATCTCATAGAAGGGATGCCAATTGCATAAGAGCTTGATATAAAAAAAATTGAATGGAGGAAAATATCAAAAAGAAAGAAAAAGTTGTGAAAAAGAAAGTGAATAAAAGAAGCTTGAAACCTCCAAAAGTTGAAAATGGTTGCATGTGGGGCATCAAGGATGAAAATTAAAAAAAAAGTGAAGTGTGTATTGGTTTGGAAAGTTGAGAAAATATGGAAAAAGTGGGAAATGTTGAGTTGTTGAGTAAGAGTTCAAGGAAGGTTTAGTCACTTGTACCTAAATGATATCATAATCTTCCCTAAGCCGACATTACAAGCTTAACAAAGTCCTTTGTGATTTCTAACCCAATGAAGTTGAGTCAATGTTGATTGAAAATAAGGGCAAGCCTATGGTGTGGCACTTGTGGGCATAAAATGTTCTTTTGTGAGTGTGAGTGTGAGTGTTGTTGTCCCTTGTCTTGTAAATACTTTGTGTGTTTTTGGGACATTTTTTGTTTTGTGAGGGCATGTAAGTTGCTTGAGTGGTGATTTTGAAAGATCCTAATTGCATCAAGTGAGCATGTGGAAGAGACTAAGAATTGAGTCATTTCTTGAGCTTGAATTGTTGTCACTTAGTGATTCATGGTTTTTGAAAAATGCGCCATGAGAATGAGGGGTTGTTTTTGTGAAAAGTTTTGCTTGAGGACTATTTGTTAGTACCAACCAAAGTCATGATCATGATCTCTATTCGAAATAATAGTAGTTTGAGCTTATTGTGATTGCCTCTTGTGTTTTTTATTTTGTTTTGCTTGAGGACAAGCAACGTTTCTAAGTTGGGGGCGTTGATGAGTGGGTGATTTACACTCATTTGGAGTCCTTTTCTTGGTGATTTTGTGATACTTAAGTAGAGAAAGAGGCTAATTTACCTTTGAATGTTAGGTTTCAGGTACATGTTGGTGAAAAAGGAGCTTTGATGAAAAAGAATGAAAATTGGGGAAAAATGGAGCTAAAAACAATGATATGGGAGCTAGCAGAGAATTAATCTCCGCGAACGCGGAGAGTTGGGCGCGAACACGAAGTACAAGCCAGCAAAGAACCGCGAACGCAGAGAAAATGCAGACTTACTAACGCGAACGAAGAGAAGGATCTTACTGAGCTCCGCAAACGCGGAGCTACCTCCTCGAACGCGGAGAAGAATAGGTGACTACCATCTTGGCAGTTCTGGAAATTCACATTTTGACCCCAATTCACCATATACACTGATTCACAGCCAATCTTGGAGGATCCATCATTTTTCTATCATTCATCATTCAATTAAGAGAGAAGACTTTGGGGATTGAGGCTTGGGCTTAGCTTTGAAGACAAGATTCCTCAACAAACACCATTAGAGTAAAGATTGTGAGCTTGGGTTGTAATTATTTTTCACCTTTCTTCAACTCTTTGCTTTGTATTATTGAATTCTAGGTGTTAATTGTTGATTAGTGATTTGGATGTTGAATTAGAGATAATCAATATTAGGGTTTCAATTTCTATCTTGTGCTTTTGCTTTTAGTTGATTGCTTTATCATTTATGAAATGAGTTTTTGATTATCCAATTGATTTCATGCTTTAATTGCTTTCCATTGGAATTGATCACTCCTTGGACTTGCCCATTTACTTTGATTTTGCTTGCAAGAGTTAATTGAGGTTAGGTAAGATTGATTGGTGCATTATATAAGGTTTAGCAACTCATTCTTTGGATTATTGCTAGACATAGTAGATCCTTGCATTGCCATTAATCGGATTGCTTGTGTTGTTACTTGATTGGGTTCGTGAGAACTAATTGAGAGATATTTGCCTAGGTTCGATAGAATTAGGTAGATAATTTAGTTTCCGAGGTTTATATGAGATTATCCATGATTGATTGATATTGCGTGATTCTAAGGTGCAGTGGATCGTATGGATTTTGATTGATTCCCATTCCCAAATCTCTTTGGTAATCTTGTTCGATATAGCTTTGTCCCTCGATATCCTCTATCACCCACCATAGCTTGTTACATGATAACCTTCTTCATTTTTATAATTGAAGTCTTCATTTCGGATTCAAACTAGTAGCTAGAAATTCTTCGTTTCTTCAATCGCCTAGCACATTGTTCCTCGTGGGAACGACCCCAACTCTTCGTTGGGTTTATACTAGAATAGCGACCGCCCACATGCGAATTGTTAGAGGTATGGTAGAGCGTTATCAAAAATGGCGCCGCTGCCGGGAAATAATTTGCCGTGTTGAATTGATTTAGAGTTTTTAGTTTACTAGTTTCTATCCAAATTGTGAATATTTGTTTGTGTTTTATTTTTTTTTTGTTTTTATGGCTTCTTGTGAAGGAACAAGGGTTGGTGAGTGCATGCCCTATGTTGATGACTCATGGCCTTGTTGTGTAAGACTTCATGTTGGGGATAGTTGTTTGGATGCCTCGATAGATGATGAGATGGGTTTTGTGAGTCAAGTGTGGCTCTTGTACTTATCTCATCGACTTGAAAAGGGTGAGAGGCTAAGAGACTTAATGTTCCAACTGAGGGATGAATTCTATAACTTGCACCTAGCTAGGTGCCATGAGATGATCCAACTTTATTTTGAGATGTCTTCATTGAAGGCCAATACGAGATGAACATTTAGAGTACGTAAGGCTCCTTGTCAAGTGGTCAAGAGTAAGGCATTGGAGTTGGACGGCCAAGAAAAAGGGGTTGTGCTCGATATTGATGAAATCCTGGGTATTTGCAAACATGTCAAACCAATAAAATTCCAAGATGCCAAAATCAAAGCAATGATACTAGAGTTGCAAGAAAAAGCCAAAAAGAACTTATATGGCAACTCTAGTACATTGAAAAGTGATGGTGTCATGCACTTAAGGGCCCAAAATTATGAAGTTCGATGTTCAAATGGCCTAGTGACACTATCACTCTTGCCCAATGCTCCTCCACGAATGAATGATGTGAAGTTGGGCAAGAAATTCAAATCTTCGAAGTGGAGAGATCAAGTGAAGTACGTGATGCTCTCCGGTAGTCCTCAATTGCTTCGACGAGAAAATCATTTGAAGTTGGGGAGAAGGTACATCACCTCAAAATGGAAACATAAAGGGTGATGCAACCGGTATCGGCCCGAACCGTTAAATTGTGCGCTTGATGGGAGGGAACCCATCGATATCTAATTTTTTTTTGGTTAATTTTGAGTTTGCTTTAATTTTTAGGTTAGATTAGAATTTTACTTTTGACTAATCCTCATGATTTCGAAGTTTTTGGAAGTGTTTGAACAGGTTTGGATGCAAAAATGCACTTGGAATTAAAGTTCGGGGTTGAACTACCTACAAAATAGGGGTTGGAACACTTTTAGGTAGCTGATGGTTGCCAAAGTGCAATGGGCGAGTTGCCCAATGGACCCACCCATCGCGAATGCGAAGGCAAGGCTCAGTACACTCCGCGAACGCGGAGAAGAAATCATTCTGTCCCAAATCAGTGTTTCCATTAGATTGATTTAATTATTTTCTTTTGACTAAATACTTCCTAATACATTGTTTTAAGTGTCCACAATAACTTTTAACATGTTGGCTTCTTTTGTAGGTACTTTGAGGCAAAAATGTCAACCGACAACCTTCATCAATCATTCGAAATTGCACCCGATGAAGATTATTTTGATGCTACTAGGTTCCTTTTAGCTAAGTGCGCCCGCAAATATGATGAATACTTGGGCCGAGACATCGTAAAGAAAAGAGGGATTTGTTTGGAGAGGCTCCAAGACGGGATGCCATAATTCTTTCACCGGCTTGAGACGAGCAGATGAATGGTATTTGCTACTGAGCCTATCAAGGCTAACCATACCATCGTTGCTAAGTTCTACGCCAATGCCCTGGAGATCGATTTTAATGAGGCCACCGTCACTACCGTCCGAGGCGTATAGGTCCAGTTTAGTGCAGTTGTGATTAATACCCATTATGGCCTCCCAAATGCTGATAATAGGGTTTACTTGGATCGCTACAAAGAGCTGGAGAGTCAATGGCTTGTTGATAAATTGCACAACGGTGAGCCTCCAAAGTGGTTTGAGATTAGGAGAGGTGTGGAGTCCCGTGAGTTTACAGCGGAGGCCGAGACTTGGCTATGCATCATTTGTGCTCAGGTCATTCCCTCTTCACATGACACCAAGGTTACACTGGACAGAGCCTTGGTTATTGCAGCCATCATGGACAGGTTAGTAGTGGATGTTGGCCAGCTGATTCTGGCTCATATTATTGAGGTTGCTCAGGGGAGGACCAGGAGTCTTGTATGCCCCTCATTGATTACCCAGCTTTGCTATAATGCTGGAGTACCTAGATTACCGACGAATGAGGAAAAGAAGCCGGCTACTGAGATCCACACTCTGAAAAAGAGGGGTGCACAGGGTGACAGGCACAAGAAGAGGAAGATAGATGTGCTTGGCCTACAGTTCAGGCAATTTACTGAGCCTACTTCCGAGACTGGAGCTTCATCTTCAGCAGGACCTCTCCAGTTTGGGCCTGCCACTATGCGGTATTTGTCTGTAGAGATACGGGGAGTAGATGCACAGATTCGTGAGCTAGTTACTTGTCTCCCCATCGGACCACCTGGAGCCACATCTGAGGGTTCACCTGCACCTAGTATTGCCTCTGTAACTGCTGTGCAGAAGGCCATGTCCGATCGGCTGGAGCATATGAGTAGGAGGTAGGGAAGATTGAGCAGCGCCAGCAGGCCTTCCGGGAGCACGAGCGGAGGAAGAGTCGATTCCTGAGCAAGATGATGGGCAAGTTTCGGAGTCTATGTAGCGGCAGTCCATCTGATGATGAGGACCTAGCCTTCCCCTATGATGCTAGCTCAGAGTGATCACCTTTTTCATCAAAGCTCCTTTTTCACCAACATGTAACTGAAACACAACATTCAAAGGTAAATTAGCCTCTTTCTCTACTTAAGTACCACAAAATCACCAAGAAAAGGACTCTAAATGAGTGTATATCTCCCACTCATCAACTACAGCAAAACAATTGAACAACAAGCTTTAACAAAAAAAATCTCCATTTATAAATAGTAACACTCAACTCAAAATTATAAAAAATCGAGAAGAGACAGCGAGAGTTAAATAAATCAGAGCAATAACGTACTAAGAATCACAAATACACTGTTGATCCAGGTGAATTTTGTTCAAATGTTACTTAGATGACTTCGCGTTCATCGAAAAGAGAGAGAAATCTCGTGCATATCAGTTGGGTTTTGTTAAAATGCAGCTCAGATGATCAGCCATCATTCAGTGGTGAGAGAGAGAGAAGGTTAATGCCTATCAGGTTTGTTTCGTAGAAAGTGTAGCTCAGATCAATGAGCTTAGCTTGTTCTTTCTTCAAAGATATAGAGACATGGAGGACTTGTGCTTGTTCTTCAAAGTGAGAGAATTAAAATGAAATATCGTATATGACCCTTGGTTAAGCTTTTCCGTTGATTTTTTTTTGGATCTGTTAGTGGGAGGATTAAAATCACTCACCTG
>JAGDQO010002801.1:0-27970 GCA_018342035.1 Solanum appendiculatum
TAACTTGGTTCCAAGATGGTGGTACAGTCAGATCTGGTGAAAGTTTGAATAAATCTGGGTTTGATAAGCTGTGGAAAGTAAGTCCCCGTTATGAGGAGAAAAAGGGGCAGATAAATCCCGGTTAGAACCGTCAGATCTAGATTATTCAAGCTTTAATTTGATTCTAGACAGGCCCCTTTGCTTGGGTAAAAGATTACCATACAGTTATTATGAAATTAAAATTGGTCTTAAACATCTCCCTGCGTATTAACAATTTGAACAATATTTGTTCTAGGGTCAATCTTTATAACTTCTTTTGCTCTTTCTTTAACAGGATCTTCTGTTACCAAAGTATGCAAAGAAGCCGGTCTATTTCTGGTAATCTATTTAAGACGGTCTATTTAAGACCAATTTTAATTTCACAATAACTGTATGGTAATCTTTTACCCAAGCAAAGGGCCTGTCTAGAATCAAATTAAAGCTTGAATAATCTAGATCTGACGGTTCTAACCGGGATTTATCTGCCCCTTTTTCTCCTCATAACGGGGACTTACTTTCCACAGCTTATCAAACCCAGATTTATTCAAACTTTCACCAGATCTGACTGTACCACCATCTTGGAACCAAGTTAAGATGAACTTAAAATTAATCTTTTACATCTAAATTGAGTCTAGCTTACTTTCATAGTTACCAATGAATTCTTCAGTATAATTCTATCATAGATATGATGAATTTAGCCTATCATAGAACTGGAAGAACAATAAAGAAATAAAAATTATAGTACTTACTCAGATCCACCTCCGATCTTGCCTTCAAAAGTTTGAAGATTTTATAAAAAATTTTCTTTACAAGAGAGAAAACTAAAAGCTTGCCTAAAAAGGACTTGCCTTCTCTGAATGAAGGAAGGTCTCTTAAATAGAAAAAGAAAATAACTATTTGTACAGTGACCCGACATAATTGGGTCCTACGCACTTATTTCATAGTGCGATGTTACAGTGTATCTACTGTTTCTTAGGGCCCTCTGGCGGCTTTACTGTTGCCTTTTTCCTCTCAATTCTTTGAGTAGGTCTTCTGCTCTTTTCAATGAGTCTTCGGACATTATCTCTTCCGGTTCCACTGGCTGTGCATCAGTGACTGTAATATCATCATTACTTGTTTCACTTCTCATAGAAGTGTCAGATTTATCAAATTGATTCAAAGTTTGTAAAAGATTCCTTTTTACTTGTTCGAGATATTTCTCAATCATTTCATCCTTATCGCCATCTTGAACTGAAATTCTTCTGGCAATATGTCTTACTGAGTTATCAACTGGAACTTCCTTTAAGGGAGTTGTGGAATATTCTTGAATTTTTCCTTGAATTTCATCCAAAAGTTCTTGACCAAATAATTTTTTGGTTTTGGGATCTTTCTTTATTAATTTATCCCAAAAATTATTGTAAAATACCCTATTTAAACAGGGAATTTGTTCTTCATTGAACCCAAGTTCAGGGGTCCATTTATGAATCCAAGGAATTGAAAATTCAATAAAGAAATAGATTTGATCAATATTTTCTAAATAACAAATATGATCTGCCTCGTATAACTCAGTTAACTTCGGAGATACTTTGATCCATTCTTTATATAATTTTAAAAAAATTTCAGGTAAAATCTTTATCGTTGGTCCGTGGTATGACCACCAACTTAAGAACCAATTAGGAATAATTTGTTCAAATATCTTTGAACATATTTTAACAAACCAAGTATGTTTGTGTCTGTCATTATTATAATATAGCACTCTATCAAATGCCTGAATATAATCCCAATATGTAAAACCAATCTTTGTTTGGTTAAGGCTTATCTGCCTTTCTTTCATCGTAGATATTCCCCATTCTTCAATGGTTATTATCTGCTTTATAATGATTTTTGAGAAATTATAAACATTCTCACTTGAATTATAACCTGAAAAATGCTGAAATTTTGCACTTCCAGTTTCTTTCAAGATTGTTTCATAATATGAACGGGTTTTATATGACTCACCCGGGTAATATAAACCATTTATCAAATACCGTTGGAATATCTTCCACGGATCATCTTTTCTTTGAATTTCTGCATTCTCAACAAGGAATATCATCTCTTGTTTCTGCACTTTTTCATAAGACTTGATATCATCATTGTCTTCTTGAGCTATTGAAGCAAAAGTATCTTTTTGCTTTTGTTTTCCTAGATATGCTTGTAATTGCGCATATAAAGGATTATCCTCTGGAATATCTTCTAAGTGAATTGAGCTAGTAGGTTGAGAAATCTTCTCATTTACCAAAGTTTTTCTTCCCATCTGTATAACTGGGAAACTTTGCGATGATGATCCATATGAGGATGCTTGTGAATATGATCTATTATTTGATGAGGATGATCTTCCTCTCCCCCTGCCTTTTCCTCGATAATTCGAGGATTCCATTCTGTAAAAGAGAAACATTTATTCTGATAAGTAATCATATATAAATTGATCTCTTTCTTCTATTAACAGATCTTGAACTGCATCAATAATATCTTGACGCATTATTTCATTAATAATTTTTTCAAGAATATTTTCTTGTAAATCTCTAGGTAACTTTAACACTTGCATAATAGCCAATAATCTATCTTGTTCAATAAAAATATTCAAATAATCTGAATTCATTGAATAAACTCTCTTGATAAGAAATCAGGTAAGGAATTTTCACTTCCTTTCTTATAAACAATCTCAAAATCAAAAGGAGCCAGCTGTGCTTGCCACCTAGCAAATATTAATTTTGAAGCATCATGTTTAAAATCTTTATTAAACATAAATTTTACAGCTTGAGCGTCAGTTTTTATTAAAAACTTTTGATTATATAAATCATCTTGAAATTTTAAAACACATTTCACTATAGTCAGCATTTCATGCGCAACAGTGGCATATTTCTTTTGAGCCTCTGTCCATTTACCTGAATGATATCGAATCAAATATTCAATTTTATCATGAGGGTTAATCTGTTTTAAAATCCCTCCATATCCAATATTAGATGCATCAGTCTCAATAATTTTTTGCCAAGCTGGATTAGCAAGAGTTAAGCAAGGCAAATCATTAATTTTTTGTTTAACAAATTGAACTAATTTAGTATGTTCATTAGTCCAAGGAGATTTATAATCCTTTTTTAACCTGTCGAATAAAGGAGCCAAATCTCTAGACAGATTTTTATAAAAGGGAGAAATATAATTCAAACTCCCAAGAAATCTCTGCAATTGAGTTCTATCAGAAATAACCTCAGGAAATTTAGATGCAAAGTCAATAGACCTTTGAATAGGAGTTATCTTTCCTTGACAAATTAAATGTCCTAGAAATCTTACTTCAGTTTGAAATAAACTCATTTTTGGTTTTGATATAACTAAACCATTCTGAATAACAACCTTTTTGAATATTTCTAAATGCTTAATATGCATTTCCACAGTCTTAGAATAAACAAGAATATCATCAATATAAACAATAATAAAATCCATATAAGGATTAAAAATATCATTCATAATTTTCTGAAATTCAGAAGGTGCATTTTTTAAACCAAAAGGCATGACATTCCATTCATATTGACCAAATGGAACATTAAAAGCAGTTCTATAAGCATGCTCTTTAAATATCTGAATCTGCCAATAACCAGATATTAAATCAAATTTTGAAAATATATTAGAATCATATAATCTTGATAAAAGATCCCTTTTATTCGGAATAGGGTATCTAATCCATTTAAGAAATTTATTAAGAGGTTTATAATTAATAACCAATCTTGGAACACCTCTTTCTTTTTCAGCCGCGTTATTAACATAAAAGGCTGTACACGACCAAGGAGACTTAGAAGGTTTTATCAAGTTCTTTTGTAAAAGATTATCAATCTCTTTTTTACAAAATTCAACCAGTTCAGCATTCATTTGACATGGTCTTGATTTAGTGGGAATATTTTCCTCCACAAAATCCTCTTCATATGGAAGAGTGACAATATGTTTCTTTCTATCCCAAAAAGCACTGGGATGATCTGCACAAATATCAACAGATAATTGATCAGTAATTAATTTAATTTTTTCTTGAATTTTTACTGATTTCATAGTTTCAAATATATTCATGCTATAACATTCAAATTGCAAATTATCCACATGCTTTTGCTTCATATCAATCAAAGCACTAATCTCTTTAGAAACAGGGTTAGTAATGAATTCAAACTTAACCTGTTTTTCACCATTTCCTGCAGTAAATCCTTTAGCATCAATATGAGAGAAAGGATAAATAGCATTTATAAACGGAGTTCCTAAAATTATAGGAGGGTATAACTGATTTTTAACCAAGAAGAAAAAGTGAGGTATACACACTTTATTTTGACAAATACTCACATTGGACAATTTATACTTTATATCTAAAGAATGCCCAGAAGCAGATTTAACAGTATGAGTAGTTTTCTGAAAATATTTTGAAGGTATCAATCCTTCTTGAATGCAACTAACATCAGCACCACTATCAATCATAGCAACATCAGTTATTGAAAAATTGTTATCAATCAAAATAGTACATTTAACATACCATTTATGAGCAGTAATTACTTGCATCATTCCAAGAAAAGAATTATCACTTTCATTCAAATTTTTAAAATGATCATTTAGTAAAACTTCATCGTTTTCAACGGCATTTTTCCCTTTATCATTAGATTCCTCAGTTAAAGAATGAACTTTCTCTACCTGAGTTTCTTTTAAAATAGATTTATAATAAGATCGGACTTTGTATGACTCACCCGGAAAGTATAACCCATTTATCAAATACCTCTGGAATATCTTCCATGGATCATCTTTTCTCAATATTTCAGAGTTTTCACAAGAAATATCATTTTTTGCTTTTGAACCTTTTCATATGATCTAAAATCATCAGTATCTTCTTGAGCTATTGTAGCAAAAGTATCTTTTTGCTTTTGTTTTCCCAAGTATGCTTGTAACTGAGCATACAAAGGATTATCTTCTGGAATATCTTCCAAATGAATTGAACTAGTTGGTTGAGAAATTTTCTCATTAACTAAAGTTTTCCTTCCCATTTGTATAACTGGGGAATTGGATGAAGCTGATCCATATGAGGATGCTTGAGAATATGATTTTGTTGTTTGAGAGGATGATCTTCCTCTCCCACGTCCTCTTCCTCTATAAGAGGATTCCATTCTGCAAATAAAACATTGTTTATTCTGATAAGTAATCATAAATAAATTCATCCCTTTCTTCTATCAACAGATCTTGAACTGCATCAATAATATCTTGACGCATTATATTATTAATAATTTTTTCAATAATATTTTCTTGAATATCTCTAGGCAATTTTAACACCTGCAAAATTGCTAGTAAACAATCTTGTTTAATAAAAATATTTAAATATTCAGAATTCATTGAATAAATTCTCTGGATAAAAAATCAGGTAAGGAATTTTCACTTCCTTTTTTATAAACAATTTCAAAATCAAAAGGAGCTAACTGTGCTTGCCATCTGGCAAATATTAATTTAGAAGCATCATGTTTAAAATCTTTATTAAACATAAATTTTACTGCTTGAGCATCAGTTTTTATAAAAAACTTTTGATTATATAAATCATCTTGAAATTTTAAAACACATTTAACTATAGTAAGCATTTCATGCGCCACTGTTGCATACTTCTTTTGAGCATCAGTCCATTTACCAGAATGATAACGAATTAAATATTCCATTTTATCATGAGGATTAATTTGTTTTAAAATTCCTCCATAACCAATATTAGAGGCATCCGTTTCAATAATTTTCATCCAAGCAGGATTAGCCAAAGTTAAACAAGGCAAATCATTAATTTTTTGTTTAACAAACTTCACCAACTCAGTATGTTTATTACTCCAAGGCTGTTTATAATCTTTTTTAAGTCGATCAAATAAAGGAGCTAGATCTCTAGACAAATTCTTATAAAAAGGTGAAATATAATTCAAACTTCCTAAAAATCTCTGCAATTGAGTTCTATCAGAAATAATATCAGGAAATTTTGATGCAAAGTCAATAGACCTTTGAATGGGAGTTATCTTCCCTTGACAAATTAAATGTCCTAAAAATCTTACTTCAGTTTGAAATAAACTCATTTTTGGTTTTGATATAACTAAACCATTCCGAATTACAACTTTTTTAAATATTTCTAAATGCTTAATATGCATCTCAACAGTCTTTGAATAGACAAGAATATCATCAATATACACAATTATAAAATCCATATAAGGATTAAAAATATCATTCATAATCTTCTGAAATTCAGAAGGTGCATTTTTCAATCCAAAAGGCATAACATTCCATTCATATTGACCAAACGGAACATTAAAAGCAGTTCTATAAGAATGCTCTTTAAATATCTGAATCTGCCAATAACCTGATTTTAAATCAAATTTTGAAAATATATTAGCATCATATAATCTTGATAAAAGATCTCTTTTATTAGGAATAGGGTATCTAATCCATTTTAAAAATTTATTAAGAGGTTTATAATTGATAACTAATCTAGGAACACCTCTTTCTTTTTCAGCAGCGTTATTAACATAAAAAGCTGTACACGACCAAGGAGACTTGGAAGGTTTTATCAATTTCTTTTGTAAAAGATTATCAACCTCTTTTTTACAAAATTCAACTAATTCAGCATTCATCTGACATGGTCTTGATTTAGTGGGAATATTTTCCTCCACAAAATCCTCTTCATATGGAAGAGTGACAATATGTTTTTTTCTATCCCAAAAAGCACTGGGATGATCTGCACAAATATCAACAGATAATTGATCAGTGATTAATTTAATTTTTTCTTTAACTTTCACTGATTTCATAGTTTCAAAAATATTCATGCTATAACATTCATATTGCAAAGTATTAACATGCTTCTGTTTCATATCAATTAAAGCACTAATCTCTTTAGAGATTGGATTAGTAATAAAAGAATAACTAATCTGCTTATCATTAGTTCCTGCAACAAAACCTTTAGAATCAATATGAGTGAAAGGATATATTGCATTTATAAACGGAGTTCCCAGTATAATAGGAGGATATAACTGATTTTTTACCAAAAAGAAGAAGTGAGGAATACACACTTTGTTTTGGCAAATACTCACATTATTCAATTTATACTTTATATCTAAAGCATGTCCAGAAGCAGATTTAACAGTATGAGTAGTTTTTTGAAAATACTTTGAAGGAACCAGCCCTTCTTGAATACAGCTAACATCAGCTCCACTATCAATCATAGCAATATCAGTTATTGAGAAACAATTATCAATCAAAATAGTACATTTAACATACCATTTGTGAGCAGTAATAACTTGCATCATTCCAAGAAAAGAATTACTTTTATCATGATCATGATCAATATCAGAAATATCAACATCTTTATCAATATGATCCTTATTAACAACATTTTTTCCCTTTTCAAAAGAATTAATTTTTTCTATTTGAGTGATTCTATGATCACAAATCATTTGATTTTGTTTTAAAGATTTAATTTCATCCTTTAAATTTTCAATTTCATATTTCAAATCATCAAATGAAGAGTCACGAATATTAGAAACCTTTTTATTATTTAATCTATTATTAATTTCATGAATAGAATAAGGAGCATGATAATCATCTCTACTTTTAATTTTTTCAAAATTCTTTTCATGAGCAGAAGAAGTAGAAGTATCAGCTAATTCAATAATTTTTTCACGAAGGTTATTATCAGTAACTTCTTTTAATAAATCAATGATTTTATCAGAGGTGATAGTTTTAACTTTTAAGTCTTGAAATTGAGCCTGTAATTTGTAAAATTCATCATTTTCACAAACACAATTATTATCAGGACAAGTATCACACATATTATCACAAACCTGATCATTTTCAGAGAAGTCTAACAAATCAACTTCTTCATCTGTTTCATCATTCGAATCATAATCCGATTCAGAACCCGAAGTGTATAACAACCCATGAATTTTATCAAATAATTCATCTTCTAACTGAAGAGTTTTAAGCTTTTCAAGCTTGCAATTTGGTGCAATATGACCAAATTTTCCGCACTTATAGCACTTGATTTTAGCCAAATCTCGTTTTGACCTATTTCTCGCAAATCGCTTTGATTTCCGATAGCTTTTCCTTGTTTCTCTTTCTTCCTTAGATCGTCTTCTCGATCTTTTCCTTTTATAATGTTTATCAATTGAAGCTTTATTACTTCCTTGAATATCTGGTAAACCAAATTGAGCACAAAAGTCACCCAATTGGGCTTTTCCTCTCATTCTATCAATCTTTATTTGATTAGAAAGTCTTAGTTCATTACACAAATTTAATCCTTCTTGTGTACAAACTCCTATAATTTTTCCATAAGTCATATCAGAATAACTTATTTCAGGATTATTTCAGGATTATTTCCTCTAAGAGTATTCCTTACTCTTTCAGCGAATAATGACGGAAGCCCATCAATAAATTTGGCTTTCCAATGAGAATATTTATTTTCGGGTAATTCCATAACCCTACTTAAATAAGTATCTTTATACCAGCGAAATTCACTTAAAGTCCTACATCTAAGACCATTAAGTAAAGTACGAACTGTTTCCATTTGATTCGTATAACGTCCATTAAAATGTTCTAAAATTGTTAGAACTAAAGTATACACTGCATCTTCTCTTCCCGCAGCTAAAGGTATACCTAAATTATCAACCCCTTCTTTACTAGCTTTAGCATTGACCACCAAAGCTTTTTCTTCTGTGGATAAATAATTATCCCACCAACCTCTTAATTGGCCAGTAAAACCTGCTACAATCATTAAGCAAATAGTTTTATCAGTATTTTTCGTACTCTTACAAATAGTAGCATACATCAACATCCTGTGCACCATGATGGTTAATTGCCTATCAGTTAAACCATCGAGATTCCATTCATAAATTTCTGATCCTCCATAGGACGTATTAGTTTGATTCCAATCTCTCTCTTCTAATAACACATCTTGAGGAGTTGGTCGAGGATAATAATATGTCTGCATACGAGGTTTATCAGCAAACTTACCTTGAGATCGAATCTGACCCTTTAATTTATTAATTTCAGAAACAATTTCTTCTTTATGATTACCAGTGGAATCCATTTTATCAGCAAAATTATCAGACCAATTAATAGGATTAATATTAAAACAAGAAGATTTTAAATTTAATTTAGAAATAATCTCTTCTAAATCATTAGTAGATTTAAAGCGAAATCCTGATATATCAGGAGGTCTTTGAATATTTGCAATAATGACAGGATCATCAGGAACATCACTCTTAGAATTAGAAGCAATATCTGAAGTCCTTCTATTATTACTAATATCCTTAATAATAATTTTTAAATCATCCAGTTTTTTATCTAGAGAACTTATTTGTTCTCCCAAAACTTTAACATATAACCCCAAATAATTATTTTGAGAAATAATTTTATTAATTTCTTTAATAGTTACATCAGCAGTATCAATAAATTTTTGAAAAGCTTCAAAAGTGATACCAGTATTATTAGGCAAAATAAACGCCGATTGGGGAGGGTAAATAGATTTTATCAAATTCCCAGAACTATCTTTATAAGATCGTTCCAAAACTTTAATATATAATGGAATATAAATTGTTATAAACCAAGGAACGAAATCCATAATTTTATTGTGCAAAGCACAACATTCATAGAATTCTTGAGAAATACTATTCATATCATCTTTAGTATAAAAAGTGAAAAACCAATTTTTAAAAGTTTTCCATTTTTCCGAAAAAAATTCTTTTTGAATATACCTGCGAGCCTGTGATCCAGGACTGAAATCAATCTGTTGTGAAATCATCAAAAACTATCTTTGTCAATACCCATTTCAGAGTATGTAGGAACATCTCCTATTTGAGAAGCCGTCAAAATTTCACCCTGCGTATTAACCACTTGAACAATATTTGTTCTAGGATCTACTTTAAAAACCTCAGTTGGTTTTACTTCTTTCTTTTCATCTGAAAGAGTATGCAAAGATGCTGCCCGATTTCTAGCCCTGGTATAAGTTGGCTCAATTGGCGAAATACAACTTACCATTGGTTTTGTCATACCAGAAAATGATTGTCTCGAGAATATTGATGACCTTTCATCAATTTTATTATTATCAAACTGTAAAGTAATCCTTCCATCCGGATTTTGAGAAACATATGAACAATCAGTATTACTGACTTCGTTAGTCAATTGATCCGGGGCTATTACCGAATTTAAAGTCCAAGTTTCAGGAAAATCAATTTCATCCCATAAAATCGTTCTCCTTGTTGTAATCTTTGATTTTATAAAGTTGGTTTCCATCAAAACCGTTTGTTGCGAAGTATCAAACAACTTACACTTTGGATTCAAAGTAGATAATAATCTATAATAAATTCTATAAGATAAACACAATAGTTCAGATCCAGGAGCATAATTATAACCATGCGTTTTAACATTCAAAGTCAAAGCATCTAATATATTTACATCAGATAAAGAAAGTTGCAAATTCGGTTGAGTATTAAAATAAACCGGACCATAAGCAACAGTTGATTCTATCGAACCAATTAAAGATTGACGAAAATTATAATTTCTCGCATCTCTTAAAGCAGCCATAAAAGTTTCAGGTAAACCTTTAAAGTTAAAGGTTTAAAAGCTATTTGGACCATACCAATATGCATATAATTAAATTGATCACGATACATATTAATATCACGTTCATGTAACAAACGAATAGTCTGTTCAGACGAATTTAAAGCAATAGATTGCTCAGTTGTTTTTATTAATTGTTTCGTAGAAAATTTATCAAACCAACCGTAGTCATAAACGGTCTTAATAGGAATCTTTGGAATAGTCCACCTGTTTAACAGATCAAGATTTTGAGGTATATCTACCTCTTGCAATCTAGTACTTTTAGTACTAACACTTCCCAGTCCCTGTTCCATATAAGAACTAGAACTAAAAAGCAAGAAAGATCATACCCATATCAAATATCTTCATCTTGTTTATAACTTCTCAAAAATTATTGTTAAACAAATAATCACCATTGAAGAATGGGGTATATCTACAATGAAAGAAAGGCAGATAAGCCTTAATCAAACAAAAATAAGCTATACTTATTGGGATTATATTCAAGCTTTTGATAAAGTTTTATATTATAACAATGATAGACACAAGCATACTTGGTTCATAAAAATATGTTCAAAAATATTTGAACAAGATATTCCTAATTGGTTCTTAAATTGGTGATCATACCATGGTCCGACTGTGAAAATATTGCCGGAAGAATTCTTAAAGTTATACAGAGAATGGGTAAAGGTTTCTCCAAAATTGACGGATCTTTACCAAGCTGATCATATTTGTTATCTGGAAAATATTGACCAGATATATTTTTTTATTGAATTCTCTATTCCTTGGATTCATAAGTGGACACCAGAATTAGGTTTTAATGCAGAACAAATCCCTTGTTTATATAGGGTATTTTATAACAATTTTTGGGACAAATTGATAAAAAGAGATCCAAAAACCAAAGTATTATTTGGACAAGAGTTACTTGATCAAATTCAAGAACAAGTTAGAGAATACTCTTCTACTCCGTTAAAAGAAATTGCAATTGATAACTCAGTTAAACACATTGCTCGAAGAATCTCTGTACAAGACGGAGATAAAGAAGAAATGATCAAGAACTATCTTGAAGAAGTTAAACGAAATTTATTGTTAACAATAAATCAGTTTGATAAGTCAAACACTTCAATGAGAAGTGAAACCAGTAATGATGATATCACTGATGCTCAACCATTAGAACCGGAAGAGATATTATCCGAAGATGCTTTAGCAAAAGCAGATAAGCTACTCAGAGAAATCAGAGGAAAGGCTAAACAGTAAAGCCGCCAGATGGGCCCAAGAAACAGTAGATAAACTGTAACAAAGCACTATAAACAGTGCAAAAGGACCCATATGTCGGGTCACTATACAAAAAGTAGAAATAGTTTCTTTCTTTTTTGTTTTATAAATAGATGCTTATTTCTTTAGAAGAAGCAAGTCCTTTTTAGGCAAGCTCTCAATTCTCTCTTGTAAAGCTTTCTTGTAATAAGTTCTAAAAAATTTATAAAATCTTCAGACAGTTGAAGGAAAAGGCAGTGGAACGCCTTTAGGTAATTTTTTATTTCTTACTGTTATTTCCATATTATGTGTAGCTAAGCAAAGATCATATACATGTTGAATATATAATCTGAGATCTAAGTTTTCTATGAAGATGTTCTAGACTCAATTTAGATATAAAGGACAAATGTTATTATCATTTTAACTTGGTTTCAAGATGGTGGTACAGTCAGATCTATATACTGTTGAAGTTAGTTATTGTTCAGAGAGCCGGCGGAAAGTAAGTCCTCGTTAAGAAGAAAGAGGCAGTTAAATTCCCGGTTAGAAATTCTGGATAGCAACTACAATAATAGTATTTAGAATCTAGACAGACCCTTTGCTTGGGTAAAAGAAGCTCAGCTTCATACCATACAGTTATTATGAAAAGTAAAATTTGTCTTTTATATTTCGATTGTATACTCCTAGTACGGGTACTACTATCACTAGATTTAAGTTATTATGGCGGACTACCGCCCGATAACTTGATCCTGTCTTATGGTATCAGAGCCTAGGGATCTTCATAAAAATTTTGATTAAAGATGAAGATATTTGATATGGGTATGATCTTTCTTGCTTTTTAGTTCTAGTTCTTATATGGAACAGGGACTGGGAAGTGTTAGTACTAAAAGTACTAGATTGCAAGAGGTAGATATACCTCAAAATCTTGATCTGTTAAACATGTGGACTATTCCAAAGATTCCTATTAAGACCGTTTATGACTACGGTTGGTTTGATAAATTTTCTACGAAGCAATTGATAAAAACAACTGAGCAATCTATTGCTTTAAATTCGTCTGAACAGACTATTCGTTTGTTACATGAGCGTGATATTAATATGTATCGTGACCAATTTAATTATATGCATATTGGCATGGTGCAAATAGCTTTTAAACCTTTAACTTTAAAAGGTTTACCTGAAACTTTTATGGCTGCTTTAAGAGATGCGAGAAATTATAATTTTCGTCAATCTTTAATTGGTTCGATAGAATCAACTGTTGCTTATGGTCCGGTTTATTTTAATACTCAACCGAATTTGCAACTTTCTTTATCTGATGTAAATATATTAGATGCTTTGACTTTGAATGTTAAAACGCATGGTTATAATTATGCTCCTGGATCTGAACTATTGTGTTTATCTTATAGAATTTATTATAGATTATTATCTACTTTGAATCCAAAGTGTAAGTTGTTTGATACTTCGCAACAAACGGTTTTGATGGAAACCAACTTTATAAAATCAAAGATTACAACAAGGAGAACGATTTTATGGGATGAAATTGATTTTCCTGAAACTTGGACTTTAAATTCGGTAATAGCCCCGGATCAATTGACTAACGAAGTCAGTAATACTGATTGTTCATATGTTTCTCAAAATCCGGATGGAAGGATTACTTTACAGTTTGATAATAATAAAATTGATGAAAGGTCATCAATATTCTCGAGACAATCATTTTCTGGTATGACAAAACCAATGGTAAGTTGTATTTCGCCAATTGAGCCAACTTATACCAGGGCTAGAAATCGGGCAGCATCTTTGCATACTCTTTCAGATGAAAAGAAAGAAGTAAAACCAACTGAGGTTTTTAAAGTAGATCCTAGAACAAATATTGTTCAAGTGGTTAATACGCAGGGTGAAATTTTGACGGCTTCTCAAATAGGAGATGTTCCTACATACTCTGAAATGGGTATTGACAAAGATAGTTTTTGATGATTTCACAACAGATTGATTTCAGTCCTGGATCACAGGCTCGCAGGTATATTCAAAAAGAATTTTTTTCGGAAAAATGGAAAACTTTTAAAAATTGGTTTTTCACTTTTTATACTAAAGATGATATGAATAGTATTTCTCAAGAATTCTATGAATGTTGTGCTTTGCACAATAAAATTATGGATTTCGTTCCTTGGTTTATAACAATTTATATTCCATTATATATTAAAGTTTTGGAACGATCTTATAAAGATAGTTCTGGGAATTTGATAAAATCTATTTACCCTCCCCAATCGGCGTTTATTTTGCCTAATAATACTGGTATCACTTTTGAAGCTTTTCAAAAATTTATTGATACTGCTGATGTAACTATTAAAGAAATTAATAAAATTATTTCTCAAAATAATTATTTGGGGTTATATGTTAAAGTTTTGGGAGAACAAATAAGTTCTCTAGATAAAAAACTGGATGATTTAAAAATTATTATTAAGGATATTAGTAATAATAGAAGGACTTCAGATATTGCTTCTAATTCTAAGAGTGATGTTCCTGATGATCCTGTCATTATTGCAAATATTCAAAGACCTCCTGATATATCAGGATTTCGCTTTAAATCTACTAATGATTTAGAAGAGATTATTTCTAAATTAAATTTAAAATCTTCTTGTTTTAATATTAATCCTATTAATTGGTCTGATAATTTTGCTGATAAAATGGATTCCACTGGTAATCATAAAGAAGAAATTGTTTCTGAAATTAATAAATTAAAGGGTCAGATTCGATCTCAAGGTAAGTTTGCTGATAAACCTCGTATGCAGACATATTATTATCCTCGACCAACTCCTCAAGATGTGTTATTAGAAGAGAGAGATTGGAATCAAACTAATACGTCCTATGGAGGATCAGAAATTTATGAATGGAATCTCGATGGTTTAACTGATAGGCAATTAACCATCATGGTGCACAGGATGTTGATGTATGCTACTATTTGTAAGAGTACGAAAAATACTGATAAAACTATTTGCTTAATGATTGTAGCAGGTTTTACTGGCCAATTAAGAGGTTGGTGGGATAATTATTTATCCACAGAAGAAAAAGCTTTGGTGGTCAATGCTAAAGCTAGTAAAGAAGGGGTTGATAATTTAGGTATACCTTTAGCTGCGGGAAGAGAAGATGCAGTGTATACTTTAGTTCTAACAATTTTAGAACATTTTAATGGACGTTATACGAATCAAATGGAAACAGTTCGTACTTTACTTAATGGTCTTAGATGTAGGACTTTAAGTGAATTTCGCTGGTATAAAGATACTTATTTAAGTAGGGTTATGGAATTACCCGAAAATAAATATTCTCATTGGAAAGCCAAATTTATTGATGGGCTTCCGTCATTATTCGCTGAAAGAGTAAGGAATACTCTTAGAGGAAATAATCCTGAAATAATCCTGAAATAAGTTATTCTGATATGACTTATGGAAAAATTATAGGAGTTTGTACACAAGAAGGATTAAATTTGTGTAATGAACTAAGACTTTCTAATCAAATAAAGATTGATAGAATGAGAGGAAAAGCCCAATTGGGTGACTTTTGTGCTCAATTTGGTTTACCAGATATTCAAGGAAGTAATAAAGCTTCAATTGATAAACATTATAAAAGGAAAAGATCGAGAAGACGATCTAAGGAAGAAAGAGAAACAAGGAAAAGCTATCGGAAATCAAAGCGATTTGCGAGAAATAGGTCAAAACGAGATTTGGCTAAAATCAAGTGCTATAAGTGCGGAAAATTTGGTCATATTGCACCAAATTGTAAGCTTGAAAAGCTTAAAACTCTTCAGTTAGAAGATGAATTATTTGATAAAATTCATGGGTTGTTATACACTTCGGGTTCTGAATCGGATTATGATTCGAATGATGAAACAGATGAAGAAGTTGATTTGTTAGACTTCTCTGAAAATGATCAGGTTTGTGATAATATGTGTGATACTTGTCCTGATAATAATTGTGTTTGTGAAAATGATGAATTTTACAAATTACAGGCTCAATTTCAAGACTTAAAAGTTAAAACTATCACCTCTGATAAAATCATTGATTTATTAAAAGAAGTTACTGATAATAACCTTCGTGAAAAAATTATTGAATTAGCTGATACTTCTACTTCTTCTGCTCATGAAAAGAATTTTGAAAAAATTAAAAGTAGAGATGATTATCATGCTCCTTATTCTATTCATGAAATTAATAATAGATTAAATAATAAAAAGGTTTCTAATATTCGTGACTCTTCATTTGATGATTTGAAATATGAAATTGAAAATTTAAAGGATGAAATTAAATCTTTAAAACAAAATCAAATGATTTGTGATCATAGAATCACTCAAATAGAAAAAATTAATTCTTTTGAAAAGGGAAAAAATGTTGTTAATAAGGATCATATTGATAAAGATGTTGATATTTCTGATATTGATCATGATCATGATAAAAGTAATTCTTTTCTTGGAATGATGCAAGTTATTACTGCTCACAAATGGTATGTTAAATGTACTATTTTGATTGATAATTGTTTCTCAATAACTGATATTGCTATGATTGATAGTGGAGCTGATGTTAGCTGTATTCAAGAAGGGCTGGTTCCTTCAAAGTATTTTCAAAAAACTACTCATACTGTTAAATCTGCTTCTGGACATGCTTTAGATATAAAGTATAAATTGAATAATGTGAGTATTTGCCAAAACAAAGTGTGTATTCCTCACTTCTTCTTTTTGGTAAAAAATCAGTTATATCCTCCTATTATACTGGGAACTCCGTTTATAAATGCAATATATCCTTTCAGTCATATTGATTCTAAAGGTTTTGTTGCAGGAACTAATGATAAGCAGATTAGTTATTCTTTTATTACTAATCCAATCTCTAAAGAGATTAGTGCTTTAATTGATATGAAACAGAAGCATGTTAATACTTTGCAATATGAATGTTATAGCATGAATATTTTTGAAACTATGAAATCAGTGAAAGTTAAAGAAAAAATTAAATTAATCACTGATCAATTATCTGTTGATATTTGTGCAGATCATCCCAGTGCTTTTTGGGATAGAAAAAAACATATTGTCACTCTTCCATATGAAGAGGATTTTGTGGAGGAAAATATTCCCACTAAATCAAGACCATGTCAGATGAATGCTGAATTAGTTGAATTTTGTAAAAAAGAGGTTGATAATCTTTTACAAAAGAAATTGATAAAACCTTCCAAGTCTCCTTGGTCGTGTACAGCTTTTTATGTTAATAACGCTGCTGAAAAAGAAAGAGGTGTTCCTAGATTAGTTATCAATTATAAACCTCTTAATAAATTTTTAAAATGGATTAGATACCCTATTCCTAATAAAAGAGATCTTTTATCAAGATTATATGATGCTAATATATTTTCAAAATTTGATTTAAAATCAGGTTATTGGCAGATTCAGATATTTAAAGAGCATTCTTATAGAACTGCTTTTAATGTTCCGTTTGGTCAATATGAATGGAATGTTATGCCTTTTGGATTGAAAAATGCACCTTCTGAATTTCAGAAGATTATGAATGATATTTTTAATCCTTATATGGATTTTATAATTGTGTATATTGATGATATTCTTGTCTATTCAAAGACTGTTGAGATGCATATTAAGCATTTAGAAATATTTAAAAAAGTTGTAATTCGGAATGGTTTAGTTATATCAAAACCAAAAATGAGTTTATTTCAAACTGAAGTAAGATTTTTAGGACATTTAATTTGTCAAGGGAAGATAACTCCCATTCAAAGGTCTATTGACTTTGCATCAAAATTTCCTGATATTATTTCTGATAGAACTCAATTGCAGAGATTTTTAGGAAGTTTGAATTATATTTCACCTTTTTATAAGAATTTGTCTAGAGATCTAGCTCCTTTATTTGATCGACTTAAAAAAGATTATAAACAGCCTTGGAGTAATAAACATACTGAGTTGGTGAAGTTTGTTAAACAAAAAATTAATGATTTGCCTTGTTTAACTTTGGCTAATCCTGCTTGGATGAAAATTATTGAAACGGATGCCTCTAATATTGGTTATGGAGGAATTTTAAAACAAATTAATCCTCATGATAAAATGGAATATTTAATTCGTTATCATTCTGGTAAATGGACTGATGCTCAAAAGAAGTATGCAACAGTGGCGCATGAAATGCTTACTATAGTTAAATGTGTTTTAAAATTTCAAGATGATTTATATAATCAAAAGTTTTTTATAAAAACTGATGCTCAAGCAGTAAAATTTATGTTTAATAAAGATTTTAAACATGATGCTTCTAAATTAATATTTGCCAGATGGCAAGCACAGTTAGCTCCTTTTGATTTTGAAATTGTTTATAAAAAAGGAAGTGAAAATTCCTTACCTGATTTTTTATCCAGAGAATTTATTCAATGAATTCTGAATATTTAAATATTTTTATTGAACAAGATTGTTTACTAGCAATTTTGCAGGTGTTAAAATTGCCTAGAGATATTCAAGAAAATATTATTGAAAAAATTATTAATAATATAATGCGTCAAGATATTATTGATGCAGTTCAAGATCTGTTGATAGAAGAAAGGGATGAATTTATTTATGATTACTTATCAGAATAAACAATGTTTTATTTGCAGAATGGAATCCTCTTATAAAGGAAGAGGACGTGGGAGAGGAAGATCATCCTCTCAAACAACAAAATCATATTCTCAAGCATCCTCATATGGATCAGCTTCATCCAATTCCCCAGTTATACAAATGGGAAGGAAAACTTTAGTTAATGAGAAAATTTCTCAACCAACTAGTTCAATTCATTTGGAAGATATTCCAGAAGATAATCCTTTGTATGCTCAGTTACAAGCATACTTGGGAAAACAAAAGCAAAAAGATACTTTTGCTACAATAGCTCAAGAAGATACTGATGATTTTAGATCATATGAAAAGGTTCCAAAGCAAAAAATGATATTTCGTGTGAAAACTCTGAAATATTGAGAAAAGATGATCCATGGAAGATATTCCAGAGGTATTTGATAAATGGGTTATACTTTCCGGGTGAGTCATACAAAGTCCGATCTTATTATAAATCTATTTTAAAAGAAACTGGAAGTGCGGAATTCCAACACTTTTCAGGGTATAATTCGAGTGAGAATGTTTATAACTTCTCAAAAATTATTGTTAAACAAATAATCACCATTGAAGAATGGGGTATATCTACAATGAAAGAAAGGCAGATAAGCCTTAATCAAACAAAAATAAGTTATACTTATTGGGATTATATTCAAGCTTTTGATAAAGTTTTATATTATAACAATGATAGACACAAGCATACTTGGTTCATAAAAATATGTTCAAAAATATTTGAACAAGATATTCCTAATTGGTTCTTAAATTGGTGGTCATACCATGGTCCGACTGTGAAAATATTGCCGGAAGAATTCTTAAAGTTATACAGAGAATGGGTAAAGGTTTCTCCAAAATTGACGGATCTTTACCAAGCTGATCATATTTGTTATCTGGAAAATATTGACCAGATATATTTTTTTATTGAATTCTCTATTCCTTGGGTTCATAAGTGGACACCAGAATTAGGTTTTAATGCAGAACAAATCCCTTGTTTATATAGGGTATTTTATAACAAATTTTGGGACAAATTGATAAAAAGAGATCCAAAAACCAAAGTATTATTTGGACAAGAGTTACTTGATCAAATTCAAGAACAAGTTAGAGAATACTCTTCTACTCCGTTAAAAGAAATTGCAATTGATAATTCAGTTAAACACATTGCTCGAAGAATCTCTGTACAAGACGGAGATAAAGAAGAAATGATCAAGAACTATCTTGAAGAAGTTAAACGAAATTTATTGTTAACAATAAATCAGTTTGATAAGTCAGACACTTCAATGAGAAGTGAAACCAGTAATGATGATATCACTGATGCTCAACCATTAGAACCAGAAGAGATATTATCCGAAGATGCTTTAGCAAAAGCAGATAAGCTACTCAGAGAAATCAGAGGAAAGGCTAAACAGTAAAGCCGCCAGATGGGGCCCAAGAAACAGTAGATAAACTGTAACAAAGCACTATAAACAGTGCAAAAGGACCCATATGTCGGGTCACTATACAAAAAGTAGAAATAGTTTCTTTCTTTTTTGTTTTATAAATAGATGCTTATTTCTTTAGAAGAAGCAAGTCCTTTTTAGGCAAGCTCTCAATTCTCTCTTGTAAAGCTTTCTTGTAATAAGTTCTAAAAAATTTATAAAATCTTCAGACAGTTGAAGGAAAAGGCAGTGGAACGCCTTAAGGTAATTTTTTATTTCTTACTGTTATTTCCATATTATGTGTAGCTAAGCAAAGATCATATACATGTTGAATATATAATCTGAGATCTAAGTTTTCTATGAAGATGTTCTAGACTCAATTTAGATATAAAGGACAAATGTTATTATCATTTTAACTTGGTTTCAAGATGGTGGTACAGTCAGATCTATATACTGTTGAAGTTAGTTATTGTTCAGAGAGCCGGCGGAAAGTAAGTCCTCGTTAAGAAGAAAGAGGCAGTTAAATTCCCGGTTAGAAATTCTGGATAGCAACTACCAAAATAGTATTTAGAATCTAGACAGACCCTTTGCTTGGGTAAAAGAAGCTCAGCTTCATACCATACAGTTATTATGAAAAGTAAAATTTGTCTTTTATATTTCGATTGTATACTCCTAGTACGGGTACTACTATCACTAGATTTAAGTTATTATGGCGGACTACCGCCCGATAACTTGATCCTGTCTTATGATAATACTATTACTATTATTACTATTACTATTATTATTACTATTATTATTACTATTATTATTATTATTATTATTACTATTACTATTATTATTACTATTACTACTACTATTATTACTATTACTACTATTACTATTATTATTATTACTACTATTACTATTATTACTATTATTATTATTACTATTATTACTATTACAATTACTATTATTATTATTATTATTACTATTACTATTACTACTATTAAAATTACTATTATTATTATTATTACTATTATTACTATTACAATTACTATTATTATTATTATTATTACTATTATTATTACTATTATTATTACTATTACTATTATTATTATTATTACTATTACTATTATTATTATTATTACTATTACTATTATTATTATTATTACTATTACTATTATTATTATTATTACTATTACTATTATTATTACTATTACTATTACTATTATTATTACTATTATTACTACTATTATTATTACTATTACTATTATTATTATTATTACTATTACTATTATTATTATTACTATTACTATTGTTACTATTACTACTATTACTACTACTATTATTACTATTATTATTATTATTATTATTATTATTATTACTATTACTATTATTATTATTACTATTACTATTATTACTATTACTACTATTACTACTACTATTATTACTATTATTATTACTATTATTATTACTATTACTATTATTATTATTATTACTACTACTATTATTACTATTACTAATATTACTATTATTACTATTACTATTATTATTATTACTACTATTACTATTATTATTATTACTATTATTATTATTATTATTATTATTATTATTATTATTATTATTACTATTACTATTATTATTATTACTCGATCTTATTATGAGACTATTCTTAAGGAAACAGGTAGTGCAGATTTCCAGCACTTCTCGGGATATAACTCGAGTGAGAATTCTTATAATTTCTCAAAAATTATAATAAAACAGATTATATCTGTTGAAGAATGGGGAATATCCACAATGAAAGAGAGACAGATAAGTCTTAACAAGGTAAAAATGAATTTTACTTATTGGGATTATATTCAAGCCTTTGACAAAGTGTTATACTATAACAATGAAAGGCACAAACACACTTGGTTTGTAAAGATATGTTCAAAGATATTTGAACAGCAAATTCCAAATTGGTTTTTGTCATGGTGGTCATACCACGGTCCAACGGTAAAGATTTTACCTCCTTTATTTTTAAAGTTATACAAAGAATGGGTGAAAGTGTCACCAAAATTATCTGAGTTATACTCAAGAGAACATATTAGTTCTCTAGAAAACATTGATCAGATTTATTTCTTTATTGAATTTTCAATTCCATGGATTCATAAGTGGACTCCAGAATTGGGGTTTAATGAAGAACAGATTCCTTGCTTATATAGAATCTTTTATAATAATTTTTGGGACAAATTAATGAAAAGGGATCCCAAGACCAAAGAATTATTTGGACAAGAGTTAATTGATGAAATCACTTCAATAATTCAGGAGTATTCAAAAACTCCAATGAAAGAAGTTATAGACGATTCTTCAGTAAGACATATGGCCAGAAGAATCTCAGTTCAAGAAGGTGATAAGACTGAAATGATAGAGAAATATCTTGAAGAAGTAAAAAGAAATTTGCTCTCTTCAATTAATCAGTTTGATAAATCTGATACTTCAATGAGAAGTGAAAATAGCAATGAAGATATTCAAGATGCTCAATATCCAGACGATATGTCAACAGAGGAAGCTATGCTTAAAGCAGAAAAATTGCTTAGAGAAATTAAAGGAAAAGCTCAACAATAAATTTTGGCTTTTTGAAAAGTAAAGCCGCCAGAGGACCCCAAGATACAGTAGATACACTGTAACATCGCACTATGAAATAAGTGCGTAGGACCCAATTATGTCGGGTCACTGTATAAATAGTTATTTTCTTTTTCTATTTAAGAGACCTTCCTTCATTTAGAGGAGGCAAGTCCTTTCTAGGCAAGTTTTTAGTTTTCTCTCTTTGTAAAGAAAAAAATTTATAAAATCTTCAAACTTTTGAAGGCAAGATCGGTGGTGGATCTGAGTAAGTACTTTAC
Organism: Solanum appendiculatum; assembly: GCA_018342035.1. Taxonomy (NCBI): domain Eukaryota; kingdom Viridiplantae; phylum Streptophyta; class Magnoliopsida; order Solanales; family Solanaceae; genus Solanum; species Solanum appendiculatum. Next base: position 22,737 of record JAGDQO010002801.1, read on the forward strand.
TCCTATTTATTTCTTTATTGTTCTTTCAGTTCTATGATAGGCTAAACATATCATATCTATGGTAGAATTATACTGAAGAAGTTGTTGATAACTATGAAAGTAAGCTAGACTCAATTTAGATGTAAAAGATTAATTTTAAGTTCATCTTAACTTGGTTCTAAGATGGTGGTACAGTCAGATCTAATGAAAGATTGAATAAATCTGGGATTTATTATCTAGATTATATGATGCCAATATAATCTCAAAATTTGATTTAAAATCGGGTTATTGGCAGATTCAGATATTTAAAGAGCATGCTTATAGAACTGCTTTTAATGTTCCGTTTGGTCAATATGAATGGAATGTCATGCCTTTTGGATTGAAAAATGCACCTTCTGAATTTCAGAAGATTATGAATGATATTTTTAATCCCTTTTATTCGGGATAGGATATCTAATCCATTTAAGAAATTTATTAAGAGGTTTATAATTAATAACCAATCTAGGAACACCTCTTTCTTTTTCAGCAGCGTTATTAACATAAAAAGCTGTACACGACCAAGGAGACTTGGATGGTTTTATCAAATTCTTTTGTAATAGATTATCAATCTCTTTTTTACAAAATTCAACAAGTTCAGAGTTCATCTGACATGGTCTTGATTTAGTGGGAATATTTTCCTCCACAAAATCCTCTTCATATGGAAGAGTGACTATATGCTTCTTTCTATCCCAAAAAGCACTAGGATGATCTGCACAAATATCAACGGATAATTGATCAGTGATCAATTTAATTTTTTCTTGAATTTTTACTGATTTCATAGTTTCAAATATATTCATGCTATAACATTCAAATTGCAAATTATCAACATGCTTTTGCTTCATATCAATCAAAGCACTAATCTCTTTAGAAACAGGGTTAGTAATGAATTCAAACTTAACCTGTTTTTCACCTTTTCCTGCAGTAAATCCTTTAGCATCAATATGAGAGAAAGGATAAATAGCATTTATAAACGGAGTTCCTAATATTATAGGAGGATATAACTGATTTTTAACCAAAAAGAAAAAGTGAGGAATACACACTTTATTTTGACATATACTCACATTGGACAATTTATATTTAATATCTAAAGAATGCCCAGATGCAGATTTAACCGTATGAGTAGTTTTTTGAAAATACTTTGAGGGTATCAATCCTTCTTGAATGCAACTAACATCAGCACCACTATCAATCATAGCAACATCAGTTATTGAGAAATTATCATCAATCAAAATAGTACATTTTACATACCATTTATGAGCAGTAATAACTTGCATCATTCCAAGAAAAGAATTATCATTTTTATTCAATTTTTCAAAATGATCAGTTGGTAAAACTTCATCATTTTCAACGATGTTTTTCCCTTTATCATTAGATTCCTCAGTTAAAGAATGAACTTTCTCTACCTGAGTTATCCTATGATCGCAGACAAGTTGATTCTGCTTGATTAATTTAATTTCTTTTTTTAAATTTTCAATTTCTTCTTTTAAATCATCGAAAGAAGAATCTCTTATCATAACTTTATCATTATTCTTTTTCATCAAACGATTATTAACTTCGTTTATAGAATAAGGAGGCTGATAATCAAAACTTCTGGGTTTTTCAAAAGTTTTTTGAGATACTGAAGTAGACCCTGTCGAGGCTAATTCAATGATCTTTTCCCGAAGCTTATTATCAGTAACATCTTTTAATAATTCAATCACATTATCAGCAGTGAGAGTATTAACATTCAAATCTTGAAATTGAGCCTGCAATTTATAAAATTCATTATTTTCGCAAACACAATCATTATCATCACATTTATCACAGCTAGTATTACAAACCTGTTCTTCTTCAGAAAAATCTATTAACTCAACTTCATCTTCTGAATCACTTGCCGAATTATAATCAGATTCTGAACCAGATGTGTATAACACTGCATGAAGTTTGTCATATAAACCTTCATCTAATTCTAAAGCTTTAAGCTTTTCTAACTTACAGTTAGGAGCAATGTGACCATATTTGCCACACTTGTAGCACTTAATTTTTGCCAAATCTCTTTTCGATCTGTTTTTGGCAAATCTCTTTTCTCTTCGAGAGCTCTTTCTAGCTTCTCTTTCTTCTTTAGATCGTTTTCTCGATCTTCTCCTTCTTTCATAAGTCTTTTCGGACTTATCTTTCCTTTTGTTTCTTCCAGAGACATCAGGAAGACCAAATTGAGAACAAAAATCACCCATTTGATTTTTCTCTTTCATTCTATCCATCTTTAATTGTCTAGATAGTCTTAATTCATTACACAAGTTTAATCCTTCTTGTGTACAAGTTATTTTCATAGTAATCAAGATTTCTTAAGTTATAAATCTATCATAGATATGTTTAAAGCTTATCTGTTTTAACTGTTGCATGGAACAGGAAATGATTAGTACGAAAGGTACTAGATTGCAAGAGGTAGATTTACCTCAAAACTTAGACTTGTTAAACAAGTGGACTATTCCTAAAGTCCAGTTACATACTATTTATGATTATGGGTGGTTTGATAAATTATCATCTAAGCAATTGATTAAAACTACTGAACAAAGTATAACTTTGAACTCTTCTGAACAGACTATTCGTTTATTAAGCGAAAGAGATATTAATATGTATCGCAATCGTAATAATTATATGCATATTGGCATGGTGCAGATTGCTTTTAAACCTTTAACTCTGAAAGGGTTACCTGAAACTTTTATGGCTGCTTTGCGTGATGCTAGAAATTATAATTTTAGACAGTCATTAATTGGTTCGATTGAATCAACTGTTGCATATGGGCCAGTTTACTTTAACACTCAGCCTAATTTGCAATTATCATTATCTGATGTTAATATTCTGGATGCTTTAACTCTGAATATTAAAACGCATGGTTATAATTATGCGCCTGGATCTGAATTATTATGTTTATCTTATAGAATTTATTACAGATTGTTATCTACTTTGAATCCAAAGTGTAAATTGTTTGATAATTCTCAACAAACTGTTTTGATAGAAACTAATTTCTCTAAATCCAAGATTTCTACTAGAAGGACTATTCTTTGGGATGAAATTGATTTTCCTTCTACTTGGACTTTGAATTCTGTGATAGCTCCAGAACAATTGACAAATGAAATCAGTAATACTGATTTTTCACATGTTTCGCAAGAAATGGACGGGAGAATTGTTATACAATTTGATAACAGTAATACAGGTAGATTTAATGATAGATCTACTGTTTATTCAAGACAATCTTTCTCTGAAGCAAGATTGCCAAAACCAATGGTAAGTCATATTTCTCCTTTAGATTCAAGATTTGGATCAGCAAGAAGTAGACCTGCTTCTTTGCATACTTTGGTAACAGAAGACCCTGTTAAAGAAAAAGCAAAAGAAGTAATAAAGGTTGATCCTAGAACAAATATTGTTCAAATTGTTAATACGCAGGGAGATGAAATATCTGCGTCACAAGCAGGAGACATACCTACTGCATCCGAGATGGGATATGATAAAAATGAGTTTTAATGATCCCTCAACAAATTGATTTTAGCCCTGGTTCACAGGCAAGAAGATTTATTCAAAATGAATTTTTCTCAGAAAAATGGAATAAGTTTAAAACTTGGTTTTTTAAATCATATTCTGAAGAGGATTTAAATAATATTTCTCAAGAATTTTATGAATTCTGTGCATTGCATAATCAAATTGTGCATTTTGTTCCTTGGTATATAACTACTTGTATTCCTTTATTTATAAATATTTTAACTAGAGCTTATAAAGATTCTGCAGGAAATATAACGAGAGCTGTTTATCCTCCGCAAAATCTTTTTATGTTACCCAATAATACTGGGATCACTTTTGAAGCTTTTCAAGAATTTATTGATTTAAAAATAGCACTTGTTAGTGTTAAAGAGATTAATAAATTAATTTCTCAGAATAATTATTTGAGTTTATATGTTAAAGTTCTAGGAGAACATATTAGTTCTCTAGATGAAAAAATTGAAAATTTAACTGATTTAGTAAAAGATATTTTAAAGAAAATGAAGAATGCTGAGAAAGAAAAAGAAACTGAAGTGGCTTCTACTTCACAAGCTACTAAGGAAGTTCTCATTCCAGCAGTATCAGTTAATATTCAAAGACCTCCTGATATTCAAGGATTTCGGTTTAAAAACAAAAATGATTTAGAAGATCTTCTTGAAGAAAAATTTGAAAAAATGACTTCAAGGTTTAAAGATTTGAAATTAAAACCAATTCATCTATCTGAAGATTTTGTAAAAAATTTAGAAGAATCTGGTAATCATAAAGAAGAGATTTTTTCTGAAATGAATAAATTAAAAGGTTATTTTAAAAATAGCAAAAGCTTTGCTGAAAAGCCACGTATGCAAACTTTTTATTATCCTCGTCCAACTCCTCAAGATGTTCTCATCGAAGAAAGGGATTGGAATCAGACTAATACGTCTTATAGTGGAACTGAGATTTATGAATGGAATCTCGATGGTTTAATAGATAGGCAGTTAACCATTATGGTACATCGGATGTTGATGTATTCTACTATTTGTCGGAGTGTTAACAATTCTGATAAAAATATTTGCAAAATGATAGTTGCAGGATTTACTGGTCAATTAAGAGGCTGGTGGGATAATTATTTGTCCATTGAAGAAAAAGCTTTGGTTATAAATGCTCGAGCCATGGATGAAGGACATGACAATTTAGGTATGGCTTTAGTCTCTAATAGAGAAGATGCTGTTTATACTTTGGTTCTTACAATATTAGAACATTTTAATGGACGTTATACTAATCAGCATGAAACAGTGCGAACTTTGCTTAATGGTCTTAGATGTAGGACTTTGAGTGAGTTTAGATGGTACAAAGATACGTACCTAAGTAGGGTAATGGAACTACCTGAAAATAAAGAGGTTTATTGGAAAGCAAAGTTTATAGATGGGCTTCCACCTTTATTTGCTGAAAGAGTAAGAAGGATTTTAAGAAGTGATAATGATGGAGAAATCCAATATAATGCATTGACTTATGGATATTATTATTATTATTATTACTACTATTACTATTATTACTATTACTATTATTATTATTATTATTATTATTATTATTATTATTATTACTATTACTATTACTATTACTATTATTATTATTATTATTATTATTATTATTATTACTATTATTATTACTATTACTATTACTGTTACTATTACTATTACTATTACTATTATTATTACTATTAT
>JAGDQO010002802.1:0-32990 GCA_018342035.1 Solanum appendiculatum
AGTTATAAACCTATTTGTAGAGCCATCGAGTTCTCATCCAAATTCCCTGATGAAATTATTGACAAAACCCAATTGCAGAGATTTTTGGGAAGCTTAAACTATGTGGCTGATTTCATACCAAAAGTCAGACAAACCTGTGAACCTTTATATAAAAGACTTAAGAAGACTCCAATTCCTTGGGGAATTGAACAAACTCAGGCAGTTATAGCCATTAAGAAATTAGTTCAAAGTCTTCCATGTCTAGGTATTCCTAATCCTAATGACTTTATGATCGTAGAAACCGATGCGTCAGATATTGGTTATGGAGGTATTCTTAAACAAAGAAAATCCTCAGAATCCCCTGAACAATTAGTTAGGTTCACTTCTGGTATCTGGAATTCTGCCCAGAAGAATTATTCCACTGTTAAAAAGGAAATCTTGTCTATAGTGCTATGTATCACAAAATTTCAAGATGACTTAATTAATAAAGAATTTTTATTAAGAATTGATTGTAAATCAGCTAAAGAAATTTTGCAAAAAGATGTAAAAAATCTTGTTTCAAAACAAATATTTGCTAGATGGCAAGCTCTATTATCTAGCTTTGATTTTCAAATAGATTTTATAAAAGGAGAAAATAACTCTTTACCTGATTTTCTAACAAGAGAATTCAAGCTCTAATGTCCAAACCAAAGACAATTATACTATGAAGACCCCTGAGTCTTTTGCCCAAGCTGTTAAGCCTGAAATACTTACTCCCACTCCTACTCAAACTTCTATTCCAAAAGAAGAAAAATTTGATTTTGTAACAACCCAAATGTTACCTCTACTTGCTTTAGATAGAGAATTTGAGACAAGATTTATACGAAGAACAAAAGAGATTAATAAAAACTCACAGATTTTATTTATATGAACATCAACATGAAAGAGCTACAGGCGGAAGCATTAAAAACATAGGGAGAAAGAGAGAGGTTTTCAGTATTGGGTACAATAACTGATGCCTTCAGACCTTAATTGTATCAACTTGGTAGGATTGGGAGGAGGAGCAGGCAATTTGGGATAGTCTGCCAACATAGTGAATCTATTGTCAAATACCGGTCTTTGTGGGGTTTTTGCCGGTGTTATTGGAGGTAAGACGAATGGTTTCGTCAGAGGTTTTCCTTCTTTAGAAGGAGTATTAGGCTTGAAAGGCCTCATTCTTTCCCTGTAAAAATTCTCTTGTTAGAAAATCAGGTAAAGAGTTATTTTCTCCTTTTATAAAATCTATTTGAAAATCAAAGCTAGATAATAGAGCTTGCCATCTAGCAAATATTTGTTTTGAAACAAGATTTTTTACATCTTTTTGCAAAATTTCTTTAGCTGATTTACAATCAACTCTTAATAAAAATTCTTTATTAATTAAGTCATCTTGAAATTTTGTGATACATAGCACTATAGACAAGATTTCCTTTTTAACAGTGGAATAATTCTTCTGGGCAGAATTCCAGATACCAGAAGTGAACCTAACTAATTGTTCAGGGGATTCTGAGGATTTTCTTTGTTTAAGAATACCTCCATAACCAATATCTGACGCATCGGTTTCTACGATCATAAAGTCATTAGGATTAGGAATACCTAGACATGGAAGACTTTGAACTAATTTCTTAATGGCTATAACTGCCTGAGTTTGTTCAATTCCCCAAGGAATTGGAGTCTTCTTAAGCCTTTTATATAAAGGTTCACAGGTTTGTCTGACTTTCGGTATGAAATCAGCCACATAGTTTAAGCTTCCCAAAAATCTCTGCAATTGGGTTTTGTCAATAATTTCATCAGGGAATTTGGATGAGAACTCGATGGCTCTACAAATAGGTTTATAACTTCCTTGATAAAGATCATGACCTAAGAATCTAATCTTAGTTTGAAAAAGCTTAATCTTCTTGGCACTGACTACTAGACCATTTATCTTAACAATCTTAAAGAAAGTATTAAGATGCTTGAAATGAGAATCAATATCATCAGAGAAGATAAGCACATCATCAATATAAACAATAGACATGTAGCTATAATTATTGAAAATGTTATTCATAATATTTTGAAATTCAGATGGGGCATTTTTTAACCCAAAAGGCATGACATTCCATTCATATTGTCCAAACGGGATATTGAAAGCAGTTTTATATTTATCTTTATCAGCAATTTGTATTTGCCAAAAACCAGATTTCATATCAAACTTACTATAGACATTAGCCTTATAAGTTCTTTTTAACAAATCTCTTTTATTAGGTATAGGATACCTAATCCATTTTAAAACAGCATTTAAAGGCTTATAATTAATAACGAGTCTAGGTGCTCCTCTTTCTTTTTCAGCACTATTGTTGACATAGAAAGCAGAGCAACTCCAAGGATATTTAGATACATTAATAATTTTATTTTTTAATAAATTATCAATTTCTATTTTACAATAATCAAGTAATTCATGATTCATTTGAATAGGTCTAGCCTTAGTAGTAATAGCCTGTTCATTAAATCCATCAATGTAAGGCAAATCCACAATATGCTTTTTTCTTTCCCAGAATGCATTTGGAAAATCAGAGCAAATTTCATTTTCGAATTTTTTATGAAGATTGGATATTTTAACTTCCATCTCCGGGGTTTTTAAAATTTGCTCAATTTTTTTAATTTTTATTTCTTCTTTGAGAAAATTAACATGTTGAGATAAAGAGTTCTTCAAAGTAATCTAGCCGATGGCCCTGTTTACTTTAATTGTTATCCTAACTTTTCAATAGACATTAATGATCCTAATGTCATGGACTCTTTGACACTCAATGTCAAAACTAAAAATCTTAATAGCAAAGCCAATACTCGAGAAATAGCGATTATTTACAGAGTATATTATCGGCTTATGTCTACTACTCTTGCACCAAAGGCTCGAATTGAGAGCCAAAAGGGTGTAACAATGCTCATGGAGGCCAATCATGAGCATAGTTCAATATTCGTTCCTAGATTGATCAATTGGAATGACATTCTGTCTAACGACGAATGGCATTTTGATGCTATCACTCAACCTTTTTCCTCTCATTCAGAGAAATCTCGCATTGAAAGGGTAATTCAATACCCTGATGGTTCTATAGATCTAAAATTCCTTGAGAATTCTTTATCCAGAACTGCTTCGAGAAGAGCGTCTTGTTCGTCTGCCCCAACTAGGATGGCTCCTTATTCGCCATCTGCTCCTTCGAGGACTGCTCCTCACCCACCCTCTTCTTCAAAAACCCCGGAGGATGATGAAGATGAAAAACTTATCCGTAGAGATAATGACAAAGGAAAAGTTACTGGTGTGGATTTTTCGGGAAATGTCCCTAAAGTTTTTTATCAAGAAATTCCTGGTAGTCCTACAGCCAGTGAAATGGAACCACCTCCAAATCAAAAAGATTCTATACCTGATCATTTAAAGATGATCAAATCTGAAAAGGATTTTATTCCTAATCCTCAGACTCTGCAAGAATCTTGGACTCATCCTCATAACCAAATCAACAGAGATTGGTATAAGGCTACTTATACTCTCAAAGAAAGAGAGAATTTTGCAAACTCTTGGATGTTGGATATGAAAAGAATCCAATGTGAAATAGATTTCTTCAAATGGTTTGAAATGACCGGAAAAATTGATAATCAAAAAGATTCTCTTAAAGTCATTATCAACAAATGGTACACTACTTCAAACAAAGTTGTTGAAAGCATTACTCCTCCTCTTGAAGGAATAAATATCCCGATTTCTGGAACTATTATAAAAGCTTCTCCTTTCAAAATCCTCTCCGAAGAAAAACCTTCTGTCCTTGCTACCAATCTTGAAATCAACAAGATTATAGAACAGAATAATTATATTTGCCATTTTTCGTGTACTATAGTCCACGGATTTTTTGTGATAGGAGGTCCGGATTGATTTTTGGCCGAAATTTTTTGTGGTGGTCCTTTAAGACCTTAGTAATGGCGTCAGGTTGTCCCGAGGGCAAACGTCTGCATTTTGAGGTTCAAAATAGTCTCATAGCGGGATTATGGCCATATTTGCCGTTTTCAGTGCTCTATAGTTCACGAGTTTTTGGTGATAGGAGGTACTGAAGAAGTTTTGGCCAAAACTTTTTATGGGGATCCATTGTGACCTTATTCATGGTGTGAGTTGGTCCCGAGGGGCAAACGTGTTCATTTTAAGGTCCAAAATAGGCCCAGAGCGGGAATATAGTCATATTTGCCGTTTACCGTGTACTATAGTCCACGGATTTTTTGTGATAGGAGGTCCGGACGGATATTTGGCAGAACCTTTTTATGGGGGTCCGTTAAGACCTTAATAATGGGGTGAGTTGGTTCCGAGAGGCAAACGTCTGCATTTTGAGTTTCAAAATAGGCCCAGAGCGGGATTACGATCATATGTGACATTTTACGTGTACTATAGTCCCCAAATTTTTGGTGATACGAGGTCTGGATGGATTTTTTCCAAAAGTTTTTGTCGGGGTCCGTTAAGACCTTTTTAATGGCTTGAGTTGGCCTATTGGGCCAACGTCTGCATTTTGAGGCTCAAAATAGGCCTAGAGCGAGAATATGACCATATTTGTCGTTTTACGTGTACTATAGTCCACGGATTTTTGGTGATACGAGGTCAGGATAGATTTTTGGCTGAATGTTTTTGTGTTGGTCCGTTAAGACCGTATTAATGACATATGTTGGTTCCGAGGGGCAACCATCTGCATTTTGAGGTTCAAAATAGGCCTAGAGCGGGAATATGGCCATATTTTTCGTTTTACGTGTACTATAGTCTAAGAATTTTTTGGGATACAAGATTCGGAAAAATTTTTGGCCAAAATTTTTAATTTGGGTCCATTAAAACCTTATTAATGTTGAGAGTTTGTCCCGAGGGGCAAATGTCTGCATTTTGAGGCTGAAAATAGGCCCAGAGCGGGAATATGGCCATATTTGCCGTTTTACGTGTACTATAATCCATAGATTTTGTGTGATACAAGGTCCGAACGGATTTTTTCAGAAAGTTTTTATGGGGGTCCGTTAAGACCTTATTAATGGCGTGAGTTTGTCCTAAGGGGCAAACGTCTGCACTTTGAGGTTCAAAATAGGTCCAGATCGGGAATATGGCCATATTTGCCGTTTTACATGTGCTATAGTCCACGGATTTTTGATGATACGAGGTTCAGAAGAATTTTTGGCTGAAATTTTTTGTGGGGTTTCGTTAAGCCCTTATTAATGGCGTGAGTTTTTTTCGAGGGGAAAACGTCTGCATTTTGAGGTTTAAAATAGGCCTAAAGCGGGTATATGACCATATTTGCCGTTTTACGTGTACTATTATCCAGAGATTTTTGGTGATACGAGGTCCGGATGGAATTTTTGCCGAAATTTTTTTAGGGGTCCGTTAAGACCTTATTAATGGTGTGAGGTTGTCCTGAGGAGCAATCATCTGCATTTTGAGGTTCAAACTAGGCCCATAGCGGGAACATGGCCATATTTGCTATTGTACGTGTACAATAGTCCACGGATTTTTATTAATACGAGTTCCAGACAGATTTTTGGTAGAAAATTTTTGTGAGGGTCCATTAAGACATTATTAATGGCGTGAGTTAGTCTCGAGGGGCAAACGTCTTCATTTTGAGGTTCAAAATAGGCCCAGACCGGGAATATGGACATATTTGCCGTTTTACGTGTATTTTAGTCCACGGATTTTTGGTGATACGAGGTTCAAATGGATTTTTTGCCAAAATTTATTGTGAGGGTCTGTTAAGACCTTATTAATGGCGTGAGTTGGTCCCGAGGGGCAAACGTCTGCATTTTGAGGTTTTAAATAGGCCTAGAGCGGAAATATAGCCATATTAATCGTCTTACGTGTACTATAGTCCACAGATTTTTGATGATACGAGGTTCGTACGGATTTTTGGCCGAAATTTTTTGTGAAGGTCCGTTAAGACCATATTAATGGCGTGAGTTGGTCCCGAGGGCAAATGTCTGCATTTTGAGGATCAAAATAAACCTCAATCGGCAATATGACCATATTTGCCATTTTACGTGTACTATAATCCATAAATTTTTTACTAAATTTTTTTGTGGGGGTCCATTAAGACCTTATTAATGGCGTGATTTGGTCCTGAGGGGCAAATGTCTGCATTTTGAGGTTCAAAATAGGCCAAGAGCGGAAATATGGCCATTTTTGCCGTTTTACATGTAGTACTGTCCACGAATTTTTGGTGATACGAGGTCCGAATGGAATTTTGGCTCAAATGTTTTGTGGGTGTCCGTTAAGACCTTATTAATAGAGTGAGTTGTTCCCGAGGGGCAAACGTCTGCAATTTGAGGTTCAAATTAGGCCTAGAGCTAGAATACAGCCATATTTGTCATTTTACGTGTACTATAATCCACAGATTTTTGGTGATTTGAGATCCGAACGGATTTTTGGCTGAAATTTTTTGTGAGGGTCCGTTAAAACCTAATGAATGGCGTGAGTTTGTCCCAAGGGGAAAACGTTTGCATTTTGAGGTTAAAAATAGGCCCAGAACGAAAATATGGCCATATTTGCCGTTTTAAGTGTACTATGGTCCACAGATTTTTTGTGATACGAGGACCAGATGGATGTTTTGCCAAAAGTTTTTGTGGGGGTCTGTTAAGACCTTATTAATGGTGTGAGTTGGTCCCGAGGGGCAAACGTCTTCATTTTGAGGTTCAAAATAGGCCAAGAGCGGGAATATGGCCATATTTACCGTTTTACGTGTACAATAATTCAAGGATTTTTTGTGATACGAGGTCCCGATGGATTTTTTACCAAATTTTTTGTGGAGGTCCGTTAAGACCTTATTAATGGCGTGAGTTGGTCCTGAGAGGCAAACGTTTTAATTTTGAGGTTCAAAATAGACCCAGAGCGAGAATATGGCCATAGTTGTCATTTTACGTATACTATTAGTCCATGGATTTTTGGTGATACGAGGTCCGGATGGATTTTTGGCCTAAATTTTTTGTGGGGGTCCGTTAAGACCAAATTAATGGTGTGAGTTGGTCCCGAGGGGCAAACGTCTGCATTTTGATGTTCAAAATAGTCCCAGAGCGGGAATATGGTCATATTTGTCGTTTTACGTGTACTATAGTTCACGGATTTTTGGTGATACAAGGTTCGGATGGATTTTTGGCCAAACTTTTTTGTGGGGATTCGTTAAATCCTTATTAATGGCGTTAGTTGGTTCGGAGGTGTAAACGTCTGCATTTTGAGGTTCAAAGTAGGCCCAGAGCGTGAATATGGCCATGTTTGTCGTTTTACGTGTACTATAGTTCACAGATCATTGGGCATAGGAGGTCCGGATGGAATTTTGGCTGAACTTTTTTGTGGGGATCTATTGAGACCTTATTAATGGTGTGAGTTGGTCCCGAGGGGAAAACGTCTGTATTTTGAGGTTCAAAAAAGGCCCAGAGATGGAATATAGCCATATTTGCCATTTTACGTGTACTATAGTCCACATATTTTTGGTGATAGGAGGTCCGGATGGATTTATGGCCCAAATTTTTTGTGAGTGTCCGTTAAGACTTTATTAATGGTGTGAGTTGGTATCGAGGGGCAAACGTCTGCATTTTGAGGCTCAAAATAGATCAAGAGCGGGAATATGACCATATATATGCCATTTTACGTGTACTATAGTCCACAGAGTTTTTGTGATAGGAGGTCCGAACCGAGTTTTAGTCAAAAAAATTTGTGGGGGTCCGTTAATACCTTATTAATGGCGTGAGTTGGTCCCGAGGGGCAAACGTCTGTATTTTGAGGTTCAAAATAGGCCCACAGTGGGAATATGCCATATTTATCGTTTTACGTGTACTATAGTCCACGGATTTTTGGTGATACGAGATTCGGACCGATTTTTGGAAGAAAGTTTTTGTGGGATTCCGTTAAGACCTTATTAATGGCGTGAGTTGGTCTCGAGGGTCAAACGCCTGCATTTTAAGGTTCAAAATAGGCTCAGTGTGGGAATATGGCCATATTTCCCATTTTACGTGTAATATAGTCCACGAATTTTTGGTGATACGAGGTTCGGACGGAGTTTTGGTCGAAGTTTTTTATGGAGGTTTATAAAGACCTTATTAATGGCGTAAGTTGGTTCCGAGGGGTAAACGTCTACATTTTGAAGTTCAAAATAGGCGCAGAGCGGGAATATAACCATATTTGTCGTTTCACATGTACTATAGTCCACGAATTTTATTTGATACGAGGTCCGAATTGATTTTTTACAAAATATTTTTGTCGGGTCCGTTAAGACCTTATTGATGTCGTGAGTTGGTCCGTTAAGGCCTGTCCCTCTATCTTCTACAAACATGAGTCAGAAAATAGACCCAAATCCTATATTCAAAATCAATGAATTTTCCAGAGAAAATTATCCTAAGCTCAAAAATACCTTTGATATATCTGACAATATTTTAGATAAAATCAATGAAAAACTTGCCAATTTCTCTATATCGGGAAAAAATAAGAAAGCCTCTTCCATTCCTACTACAGAAGAATTTCGTCAATCTGTTATTGGTGGTAAAAAAGTTGCTACCATAAAAGAGAAAGATGATCTTGTCCAACTGGTCCAATTTTGAACCTCAAAAAATGCAGTTTGCCCCTTGGGACAACTCACGCCATTAATAAGGTCTTACTGGACCCCCACAAAAAATTAGGCATAAAATCCGTCTGGACCTCCTATCACCAAAAAATTGTGGACTATAGTACTCGAAAAATGGTAAATATGGATATATTCCAACACTAGGCCTATTTTGAACCTCAAAATGCAGACGTTTACCCCTCGGGACAGACTCACGCCATTAATTAAGTCTTAACGGATTCCCACAAAAATTTTAGGCCAAAAATCCATCCAGCCCTCCTATCACAAAAAATCTGTGAACTACAGTACACGAAAAATGGCAAATATAGCCATATTCCCGCTCTGGGCCTATTTTGAACCACTAAATGCAAACATTTGTCCCTCGGGACCAACTCACGCCATTAATAAGGACTTAACGAACCCCCACAAAAATGTTTGGCAAAAAATCCATCCAGACCAACTATCACAAAAAATCCGCGGACTATAATATTACACGAAAAATGGAAAATATGGCCATATTCCCACTCTAGGCATATTTTGTACCTTAAAATGCAGACGTTTGCCCCTAGAGAACAACTCACACCACTAATAAGGTCTTAACTTACCCCTAAAAAATATTTCGGCAAAAAATCCATCCGGACTTTCTATCACAAAAAATCCGTTGACTATAGTACACAGAAAATGGCAAATATGACAATATTCCCGATCTAGGCCTATTTTGAACCTCGAAATGTAGACGTTTGCCCCTCGGGACCAACTCACGCCATTAATAAGGTCTTATGGGACCCCCACAAAAATGTTCGGCCAAAAATCTGTCCGGACCTTCTATCACCTAAAATCCATAGACTATAGTACACGTAATATGACTAATATGGCCATATTCCGGCTCTGGGCCTATTTTGCACCTCAAAATGCAGACGTTTAACCCTCAGGACAAACTCACGCCATTAATAAGGTCTTAACGGACCCCCACAAAAACTTTTGGCAAAAAATCCATTCGCACCTCTTATCATCAAAAATCCGTGGATTATAGTAGACGAAAAATGGCAAATATGGTCATATTCCCGCTCTAGGCCTATTTTAAATCTCAAAATGCAGACGTTTGTCCCTCGGGACCAACTCACGCCATGAATAAAGTCTTAACGGACACACACAAATTTTTAGCCAAAAATCCATCCGAACCTCCTATCACAAAAAATCCGTGGACTATAATAGTACACGAAAAATGGCAAATATGGCCATATTCCCGCTCTGGGCCTATTTTGACCCTCGAAATGCATACATTTTCCCCTCGGGACAACCCCACGCCATTAATAAGGTCTTAACGGACCCCCACAAAACTTCTTGGCCAAAAATTCGTTAGGACCTCCTATCACCAAAAACCCATGGACTATAGTACATGGCAAAACGGCAAATATGGCCATATTCCATCTCTGGGCCTATTTTGAACCTCAAAATGCAGATGTTTTCCCCTCGGGACCAACTCACATCATTAATAAGTTCTTACCTGACCCCCACAAAAACTTTCGGCCAAAACTCCGTGGACTATAGTACACAGAAAACGGCAAATATGGCCATATTCCCGATGTGGGCCTATTTTGAACCTCAAAATGCAGACGTTTGCTCGTCGGGACCAACTCACGCAATTAATAAGGTCTTAACGGACCTCTACAAAAAATTTTGGCCAAAAATCTGTGGACTATAGTACATGGAAAACGGCAAATATGGCTATATTCCCGCTCTGAGCCTATTTTAAACCTCAAAATGCAGATGTTTGCCCCTCGGGACCAATTCACGCCATTAATAAAGTCTTAAAGGACCTCACAAAAAATTTCGACAAAAAATCCTTGCGGACCTCCTATCGCCAAAAATTTTTGGACTATAGTACACGAAAAATGGCAAATATGTACATATTCCCGCTCTGATCCTATTTTCAAACTCAAAATGCAGACGTTTGCCCCTCGGAACCAACTCACGCCATTCATAAAGTATTAACGGACCCCCACAAATTATTTCGGCAAAAAATCCGTCCGGACCTCCTATCATCAAAAATCCGTGGCCTATAGTACTTGGAATACGACAAATACGGCCATATTTCCGCTCTAGGCCTATTTTGAACCTCAAAATGCAGACTTTTGCCCCACGGGACCAACTCACGCCATTAAGAAGGTCTTAACGGACCCCCACAAAAAATTTTGACCAAAATTCGTCCGGACCTCTTATCACAAAAAATATGTGGACTATAGTACATGGAAAACGGCAAATATGGCCATATTCCCGCTCTGGGTCTAATTTGAACCTCAAAATGCAGATGTTTGCCCCTTGGGACAAACTCACGCCATTAATAAGGTCTTAACGGAACCCCACAAAATATTTGAGCAAAAACTCCGTCCGAACCTCCTGTAACCAAAAATCTGTGGGCTATAGTACACGGAAAACGACAAATATGGCCATATTCCCGCTTTGGGCCTAGTTAGAAGCTCAAAATGTAGACGTTTGCCACTCGAAACACACTCACGCCATTAATATGGTCTTAACAGACCCCCACATAAAATTTTGGCATAAAATCCATGCGGACCTCTTATCACCAAAAATCTGTGGACCTAGGTACACGGAAAACGGCAAATATGGCCATATTCCCACTCTGAGCCTATTTAGAACCTCAAAATGCAGACGTTTTCCCCTCGGGATCAACTCACGCCATTAATAAAGCCTTAACGGACCCCAATAAAAAAGTTTGGCCAAAAATCCGTACGGACCTCCTATCATCAAAAATCCGTGGCGTATAGTACTTGGAAAATGACAAATATGGCCATATATCTGTTCAGGGCATATTTTGAACCTCAAAATGCAGATGTTGTCCCCACAGGACCAACTCACGCCATTAATAAGGTCTTAACGGATCCCCACAAAAAGTTTCGGCCAAAAATCAGTGCGGACATCCTATCACCAAAAATTCGTAGACTATAGAACACGGAAAACGGCAAATATGGCCATATTCCCGCTCTGGGTATATTTTGAACCTCAAAATGCAGACGTTTGCCCCTCGGGACCAACTCACACCATTATTAAGGTCTTAACAACCTCCATAAAAAATTTCTGCAAAAAACCGTCCGGACCTCTTATAAGATATAAACTGTGGACTATAGTACACGGAAAATGGAAAATATGGCCATTTTCCCGCTATGGGACTATTTTAAACCTCAAAATGCAGATGTTTGCCCCACGGGACCTACTCACGCCATTAATATGGTCTTAACGGACCCCCACAAAGAGTTTAGACCTAAAATCCGTCCGGACCTCCTATTACAAAAAATTCGTGGATCGTAACACCATTAATAAGATCTTAACGAATATCCACAAAAAATTTCAGCAAAAAATTCATCCAGACCTCCTATCACAAAAAATTCGTGGACTATAGTACACGGAAAACAGCAAATATGGCCATCTTCTCGTTCTGGGTCTATTTTGAACCTCAAAATGCAGACGTTTGCCCCTCGGGACCAACTCACGCCATTTATTAGGTCTTAACGGACCCCCATAAAAACTTTCGACCAAAAATCCGTCCGGACCTCCTATCACCAAAAATCTGGGGCTATAGTACACGGAAAAGGACAAATATGGCCATATTCCCGCTCTAAGTCTATTTTAAAATTCAAAATGCAGACGTTTCCCCCTCAGGACACACTCACGTCATAAATGGACCAACTCAAGCCATATATATGGTCTTAACAGGCCCCCACAAAACATTTTGGCCAAAAATCCATCTGGACCTCCTATCATCAAAAATTCGTGGACTATAGTACTTGAAAAATGACAAATATGGCCATATTTCCGCTCTGGGCCAATTTTGAACCTCAAAATGCAGACGTTTGCCCCACGGGACCAACTCACCCATTAATAAGGTCTTAACGGACTCCCACAAAAAATTTTGACCAAAAATCCGTCCGGACCTCCTATCACCAAAAATCCGTGGACTATAGTACACGAAAAACTGCAAATATAGCCATATTCTCGCTCTGGGTCTATTTAGAACCTCAAAATGCAGACATTTGCACCTCGGGACAAACTCATGCCATTAATAAGGTCTTAACGAACCCCCACAAAAAATTTCGATAAAAAATCCGTCCAGACCTCTTATCACAAAAAATTCGTGGACTATAGTACACGGAAAACAGCAAATATGGCCATATTCCCGCTCTGGGTCTATTTTGAACCTCAAAATGCAGACGTTTTCCCCTCGAGACCAACTCACGCCATTAATAAGGTCTTAACGGACCCCCACAAATAATTTCTGCCAAAAAACCGTTCGGACCTCCTATCACAAAAAATATATGGGCTATAGTACACGGAAAACGGCAAATATGGTCACATTCCCGCTCTGGGCGTATTTAGAACCTCAAATGCAGACGTTTGTACCTCGGAACACACTAACGCCATTAATATGGTCTTAACAAACCCGCACATAAAATTTTGGCAAAAAATCAATGCGGACTATAGTACTTGGAAAACGACAAATATGGTCATATTTCCGCTCTGGGCCAATTTTGAATCTCAAAATGCGGACGTTTGCCCGAAGGGACCAACTCACGCCATTAATAAGGTATTAACGGACCCAACAAAAAATTTAAGCCAAAAATCCATCCAGACCTGCTATCACTAAAAATTTGTTGACTATAGTACATGGAAAACGGCAAATATGGCCATATTTCAGATCTGGGACTATTTTGAACCTCAAAATGCAGACGTTTTCCCATCGGAACCAATTCATGCCATTAATAAGGTCTTAATGGACCCCCACAAAAAATTTTGGCCAGAAATCCATCCACACCTCCTATCACACAAAATCCACGGACTATAGTACACGAAAAATGGCAAATATGGCAATATTCTAGCTCTGGCCTATTTTGAACCTCAAAATGCAGACCTTTGCCCCTCGGGACCAAGTCACGCCATTAATAAGGTCTTAACGGACCCCAAAAAAAATTTCTGCCAAAAATACGTCCAGACCTCTTATCACTTAAATTCCGTGGACTATAGTACACGAAAAACGGCAAATATGGTCATATTCCCTCTCTGGGCCTATTTTGAACCTCAAAATGCATACGTTTTCCCCTCGGGACAAACTCACGCCATTAATAAGGTCTTAACGGACCCCCACACAAAATTTCGGCAAAGAATCCGTCCGGACCTATTATCACTAAAAATCCGTAGACTATGGTACACGGAAAATGAAAAATATGCCCATATTCCCGGTCTGGGCCTATTTTGAACCTCAAAATGCAGACGTTTTTGCCCCTCGGGACAAACTCATGCCATTAATCAGGTCTTAAGGGACCCCCACAAAAGATTTCAACAAAAAATCCGTTCGTACCTCCTATCACTGAAAAATCCGTGCAGTATAAGTACACGTAAAACGGCAAATATGGCCATATTCTCGCTCTGGGCCTATTTTAAACCTCAAAATGCAGACGTTTTCCCGTCGGGACAAACTCACGCCATTAATAAGGTCTTAACGGACCCCCCACAAAAGCTTTTGGCCAAAAATCTGTCTAGACTTCCTATCACAAAAAATCCGTGGACTATAGTACACGGAAACCAGAAAATATGGCACTATTCTCGCTCTGGGCCTATTTTGAACCTCAAAATGCAAACCTTTGCCCCTCGAACCAACTCACGCCATTAATAAGGTCTTAACTGACCCCCATAACAAATTTCGCCAAAAAATCCGTACGGACCTCCTATCACTAAAAACCAATGGCCTATAGTACATGGGAAACGGTAAATATGGCGATATTCCCGTTTTGGGCCTAATTTGAACCTCAAAATGCAGACGTTTGCACCTCGGGACCAACTCACGCCATTAATAAGGTCTTAACGGACCCCACAAAAATTTTTTCTCGAAAGTCTTTCCGGACCTCCTATCATAAAAAAATCTGTGGACTATAGTACACGGAAAATGGAAAATATGGCCATATTCCCGGTCTGGATCTATTTTAAAACTCAAAATGCAGACGTTTGACCCTCGGGACCAACTGACGCATTTAATAAGGTCTTAACAGACCCCCACAAAAGATTTCGGCCAAAAATACGTCCGGACCTCCTATCATCAAAATTCTGTGGACTGTAGTACACGAAAACGACAATATATGGCCATATTACTGCTTTGGGCCTATTTTGTACCTCAAAATGCAGACATTTGCCCCTCGTGACCAACTCACGCCATTAATAAGGTCTTAACTGACCCCCATAAAAAATTTCGCCCAAAAATCCGTACGGACCTCCTATCACTAAAAATATGTGGCCTATAGTACACGGGAAACGGTAAATGTGGCGATATTCCCGTTTTGGGCCTAATTTGAACCTCAAAATGCAGACGTTTGCACCTCGGGACCAACTCACGCCATTAATAAGGTCTTAACGGACCCCACAAAATTTTTTTCTCGAAAGTCTTTCCGGACCTCCTATCATAAAAAAATCTGTGGACTATAGTACACGGAAAATGGAAAATATGGCCATATTCCCGGTCTGGATCTATTTTAAAACTCAAAATGCAGACGTTTTCCCGTCGGGACAAACTCACGCCATTAATAAGGTCTTAACGGACCCCCCACAAAAGCTTTTGGCCAAAAATCTGTCTAGACTTCCTATCACAAAAAATCCGTGGACTATAGTACACGAAAACGACAATATATGGCCATATTACTGCTTTGGGCCTATTTTGTACCTCAAAATGCAGACATTTGCCCCTCGTGACCAACTCACGCCATTAATAAGGTCTTAACTGACCCCCATAAAAAATTTCGCCCAAAAATCCGTACGGACCTCCTATCACTAAAAATATGTGGCCTATAGTACACGGGAAACGGTAAATGTGGCGATATTCCCGTTTTGGGCCTAATTTGAACCTCAAAATGCAGACGTTTGCACCTCGGGACCAACTCACGCCATTAATAAGGTCTTAACGGACCCTACAAAAAATTTCACCCGAAAGTCTTTTCGGACCTCCTATCATAAAAAATTTGTGGACTATAGTACACGGAAAATGGAAAATATGGCCATATTCCCGGTCTGGGTCTATTTTAAAACTCAAAATGCAGACTTTTGACCCTCGGGACCAACTGACGCATTTAATAAGGTCTTAACAGACCCCCACAAAAGATTTCGGCCAAAAATACGTCCGGACCTCCTATCATCAAAATTCTGTGGACTATAGTACACGAAAAACGATAATATATGGCCATATTACTGCTTTGGGCCTATTTTGTACCTCAAAATGCAGACATTTGCCCCTCGTGACCAACGAACGCCATTAATAAGTTCTTAACGGAACCCCACAAAAGATTTCGGTCAAAAATCTGTCGGGACCTCCTATCACAAAAAATGCGTGGACTAAGGTACATGGAAAGCGGAAAAATTTGCCATATTCCTGCTCTGGGCCTATTTTGAACCTCAAAATGCAGACTTTTGCCTGTCGTGACCAACTCACGCCATTAATAAGGTCTTAACGGACCCCCACAAAAAATTTCGGCAAAAAATCCATCCGAACCTTCTATCACCAAAAATCTGTCGACTATAGTACATGGAAAACGGTAAATATGGCCATATTCCTGTTCTGGAACTATTTTGAACCTCAAAATGCAGACGTTTGACCCTCGGGACCAACTCACGCCATTAATAAGGTCTTAACGGACCCCCACAAAAAGTTTAGGTCAAAAATCCGTCCGTACCTTCTATCACAAAAAATTCTGTGGACTATAGTACACGGAAAACGGCAAATATGGCCATATTCCCGCTCTGAACCTATTTTGAACCTCAAAATGCAGACGTTTTCCCCTCGGGACCAACTCACGCCATTAATAAGGTCTTAACGGACCCCCACAAAAATGTTTTGCCAAAAATCCATCCGGACCTCCTATCACAAAAAATCAATGGACTATAGTACACGAAAAATGACAAATATGGCAATATTCCCGCTCTTGGCCTATTTTGAACATCAATATGCAGACGTTTTCCTTCTAGACCAACTCACGCCATTAATAAGGTCTTAACGGATCCCCACAAAAAATTATTTCAAAAATCAGTCAAGACCTCCTATCAAAAAAAATCCGTGAACTATAGTACATAGAAAACGACAAATATGGTCATATTCCCGCTCTAGGCCTATTTTGAAACTCAAAATGGGGACGTTTTCCCCTCAGGACTAACTCACGCCATTAATAAGGTCTTAACGGACCTCCACAAAAAGTTTCCGCCAAAAATCCATCCAGACCTCCTATCACAAAAAATTCGTGGACTATAGTACACGGAAAATGGCAATTTTGGCCATATTCCCGCTCTGGGCCTATTTTAAATCTCAAAATGCAGACGTTTGTCCCTCGGGACCAACTCACGCCATGAATAAAGTCTTAACGGACACACACAAATTTTTAGCCAAAAATCCATCCGAACCTCCTATCACCAAAAATCCGTGGACTATAATAGTACACGAAAAATGGCAAATATGGCCATATTCCCGCTCTGGGCCTATTTTGACCCTCGAAATGCATACATTTTCCCCTCGGGACAACCCCACGCCATTAATAAGGTCTTAACGGACCCCCACAAAACTTCTTGGCCAAAAATTCGTTAGGACCTCCTATCACCAAAAACCCATGGACTATAGTACATGGCAAAACGGCAAATATGGCCATATTCCATCTCTGGGCCTATTTTGAACCTCAAAATGCAGATGTTTTCCCCTCGGGACCAACTCACATCGTTAATAAGTTCTTACCTGACCCCCACAAAAACTTTCGGCCAAAACTCCGTGGACTATAGTACACAGAAAACGGCAAATATGGCCATATTCCCGATGTGGGCCTATTTTGAACCTCAAAATGCAGACGTTTGCTCGTCGGGACCAACTCACGCAATTAATAAGGTCTTAACGGACCTCTACAAAAAATTTTGGCCAAAAATCTGTGGACTATAGTACATGGAAAACGGCAAATATGGCTATATTCCCGCTCTGAGCCTATTTTAAACCTCAAAATGCAGATGTTTGCCCCTCGGGACCAATTCACGCCATTAATAAAGTCTTAAAGGACCCCACAAAAAATTTCGACAAAAAATACTTGCGTACCTCATATCGCCAAAAATTTTTGGACTATAGTACACGAAAAATGGCAAATATGTACATATTCCCGCTCTGATCCTATTTTGAAACTCAAAATGCAGACGTTTGCCCCTCGGAACCAACTCACGCCATTCATAAAGTATTAACGGACCCCCACAAATTATTTCGGCAAAAAATCCGTCCGGACCTCCTATCATCAAAAATCCGTGGCCTATAGTACTTGGAATACGACAAATATGGCCATATTTCCGCTCTAGGCCTATTTTGAACCTCAAAATGCAGACTTTTGCCCCACGGGACCAACTCACGCCATTAAGAAGGTCTTAACGGACCCCCACAAAAAATTTTGACCAAAATTCGTCCGGACCTCTTATCACAAAAAATATGTGGACTATAGTACATGGAAAACGGCAAATATGGCCATATTCCCGCTCTGGGTCTAATTTGAACCTCAAAATGCAGATGTTTGCCCCTTGGGACAAACTCACGCCATTAATAAGGTCTTAACGGAACCCCACAAAAAATTTGAGCAAAAACTCCGTCCGAACCTCCTGTAACCAAAAATCTGTGGGCTATAGTACACGGAAAACGACAAATATGGCCATATTCCCGCTTTGGGCCTAGTTAGAAGCTCAAAATGTAGACGTTTGCCACTCGAAACACACTCACGCCATTAATATGGTCTTAACAGACCCCCACATAAAATTTTGGCATAAAATCCATGCGGACCTCTTATCACCAAAAATCTGTGGACCTAGGTACACGGAAAACGGCAAATATGGCCATATTCCCACTCTGAGCCTATTTAGAACCTCAAAATGCAGACGTTTTCCCCTCGGGATCAACTCACGCCATTAATAAAGCCTTAACGGACCCCAATAAAAAAGTTTGGCCAAAAATCCGTACGGACCTCCTATCATCAAAAATCCGTGGCGTATAGTACTTGGAAAATGACAAATATGGCCATATATCTGTTCAGGGCATATTTTGAACCTCAAAATGCAGATGTTGTCCCCACAGGACCAACTCACGCCATTAATAAGGTCTTAACGGATCCCCACAAAAAGTTTCGGCCAAAAATCAGTGCGGACATCCTATCACCAAAAATTCGTAGACTATAGAACACGGAAAACGGCAAATATGGCCATATTCCCGCTCTGGGTATATTTTGAACCTCAAAATGCAGACGTTTGCCCCTCGGGACCAACTCACACCATTATTAAGGTCTTAACAACCTCCATAAAAAATTTCTGCAAAAAACCGTCCGGACCTCTTATAAGATATAAACTGTGGACTATAGTACACGGAAAATGGAAAATATGGCCATTTTCCCGCTATGGGACTATTTTAAACCTCAAAATGCAGATGTTTGCCCCACGGGACCTACTCACGCCATTAATATGGTCTTAACGGACCCCCACAAAGAGTTTAGACCTAAAATCCGTCCGGACCTCCTATTACAAAAAATTCGTGGATCGTAACACCATTAATAAGATCTTAACGAATATCCACAAAAAATTTCAGCAAAAAATTCGTCCAGACCTCCTATCACAAAAAATTCGTGGACTATAGTACACGGAAAACAGCAAATATGGCCATCTTCTCGTTCTGGTCTATTTTGAACCTCAAAATGCAGACGTTTGCCCCTCGGGACCAACTCACGCCATTTATTAGGTTTTAACGGACCCCCATAAAAACTTTCGACCAAAAATCCGTCCGGACCTCCTATCACCAAAAATCTGGGGCTATAGTACACGGAAAAGGACAAATATGGCCATATTCCCGCTCTAAGTCTATTTTAAAATTCAAAATGCAGACGTTTCCCCCTCAGGACACACTCACGTCATAAATGGACCAACTCAAGCCATATATATGGTCTTAACAGGCCCCCACAAAACATTTTGGCCAAAAATTCATCTGGACCTCCTATCATCAAAAATTCGTGCACTATAGTACTTGAAAAATGACAAATATGGCCATATTTCCGCTCTGGGCCAATTTTGAACCTCAAAATGCAGACACGTAAAATGGCAAATATGGCCATATTCCAGCTCTCGGCATATTTCGAACCTCAAAATGCAGACGTTTGCCCCACGGGATAAACTCATGCCACTAATAAGGTATTAGCGAACCCCCATAAAAACATTTGGTCAAATATCCGTCCGGACCTCCTATCACAAAAAATCTATTGACTATAGTACACGAAAAACAACAAATACGGCCATATTCCCGCTCTGGGCCTATTTTGAACCTCAAAATGCAGACGTTTGCCCCTCGGGACAAACTCACGCCACTAATAAGGTCTTAACGGACCCCCACAAAAAATATCGGCCAAAAATCCGTCATGAAAAATGGCAAATATGGTCATATTCCCGCTCTACTCCTATTTTGAACCTCAAATAGCCAATGTTTGCCCCTCGGGACCAACTCACGCCATTAATAAGGTCTTAAAGGACCCCGTCAAAAATATTTTGAAAAAAAATTCATCCGTATCTACTATTTTAAAAAATCCGTGGACTATAGTACACGGAAAATGACAAATATGGCCATATTCCCGCTCTGGCCCTATTTTGAACCCTTAAATGCAGACGTTTTCCCCTCGGGACCAACTCACGCCGTTAATAAGGTCTTAACGGACCCCCACAAAATTTTTTGGCCAAAACTCCATCTGGACTTCCTATCACCCAAAATCCGTGGACTATAGTACACGAAAAACGGCTAATATGGCCATATTCCCGTTCTGGGCCTATTTTAAACCTCAAAATACAGACGTTTGTCCCTTGGGACCAACTAACGCCATTAATAAGGCCTTAACAGACTCCCACAAAAGTCTTTATCCAAAAATCTGTCCGGACCTCTTATCACAAAAATCCATGGACTATAGTACACGTAAAACGATAAATATGGCCATATTCTCGCTCTGGGCCTATTTTGAACCTCAAAATGCAGACGTTATCACCTCGGGACCAACTCACGCCATTAATAAGGTATTAACGGACCGCTACAAAAACTTTTGGCCAAAAATCCGTTTGAACCTCCTATCACCAAAAATCTGTAGACTATAGTACACGTAAAATGGCACATATATGGTCATATTCCCGCTCTTGATCTATTTTGAACCTCAAAATACAGACGTTTGCGCCTCGAGACCAACTCCCGCCATACATTAAGTCTTAACGGACCCCCACAAAAAATTTGGGCCATAAATCCACCCGGACCTCCTATCACCAAAAATGCGTGGACTATAGTACACGTAAAATGGCAAATATAGCCATATTCAAGCTCTGGGCCTTTTTTGAACCTCAAAATACAGACGTTTTCTCCTCGGGACCAACTCACACCACTAATAAGGTCTTAACGGACCCCCACTAATTATTTCAGCCAAAATTCCATCCGGACCTCCTATCACCAATGATCTACGAACTATAGTACACGTAAAACGGCAAATATGGCCATATTCCCGCTCTGAGCCTATTTTGAACCTCAAAATGCAGACGTTTCCCCTTCGGGACCAACTCACACCATGAATAAAGTCTTAACGGACCCCTAAAAAAACATTTGGCCAAACATCCGTCAGGACCTCCTATGACAAAAAATATGTGTACTATATAGTACACGGTAAAAGCCAAATATGGCCATATTCCCGCTCTGGTCATATTTTGGACCTCAAGATGAAGACGTTTGCCCCTCGGGACAACCTCACGCCATGAATAAGATCACAACGGATCCCCACAAAAAATTTCAGCCAAAAATCTGTCAGTACCTCCTATCACAAAAAACTCGTGAACTATAGAGCACTGAGAACAGCAAATATGTCCATATTCCCGCTCTGAGCCTATTTTGAACCTCAAAATGCAGACATTTGCCCTCGGGACAACCTCACGCCATTAATAAGGTATTAACGGACTACCACAAAAACTTTTGGCCAAAAATCAATCCGGACCTCCTATCACAAAAAATCTGCAGACTATAGTACGCGGAAAATGGCAAATATGGCCATATTCCCGCTTTGGGCCTATTTTGAACCTCAAAATGTTGACGTTTGCCCCTCGGGACCAACTCACACTATTAATAAGGTCTTAACGGACCTCCAAAATTTTTTTTGACAAAACATCCATCTGGACCTCCTATCAACAAAAATCTGTGGACTATAGTACACGGAAAACGGATAATATGCCCATATTCCCGCTCTGGACCGATTTTGAATCTCAAAATGCAGACGTTTTCCCTTCGGGACCAACTCACACCATTAATAAGGTCTTAACTGACCCCACAAAAAATTTCGGCCAAAAATCCATCCGAACCACCAATAATAAAAAATCCGTAGACTATAGTACATGGAAAATAGCAAATACGGCTATATTCCCGCTCTGGGCCTATTTTGAACCTCAAAATGCAGACGTTTGCCCCTCAGGACCAACTCACGCCATTAAAAAGGTCTTAAGGGACCCTCACAAAAAATTTCAGCCAAAAATCTATCCGGACCTCCTATCACTAAAGATCTGTGGACTATAGTACACCGAAAATGACAAATATGACCATATAACTGCTCTTGGCCTATTTTGACCATCAAATTGCAGACGTTATCCCCTCGGGACCAACTCACGCCATTAATAAGGTCTTAACGGACCACCACAAAAAGTTTTGGCAAAAAATCCGGTCGGACCTCTTATCACCAAAAAGTTGTGGACTATAGTACACGAAAAATGATAAATATGGAAAAATTTCCGCTCTGGGCCTATTTTGAACCTCAAAATGCAGACGTTTTCCCCTCGGGATCAACTCACGCCATTAATAAGGTCATACCGGATCCCCACAAAAATTTGCTATTGTACGTGTACAATAGTCCACGGATTTTTATTAATACGAGTTCCAGACAGATTTTTGGTAGAAAATTTTTGTGAGGGTCCATTAAGACATTATTAATGGCGTGAGTTAGTCTCGAGGGGCAAACGTCTTCATTTTGAGGTTCAAAATAGGCCCAGACCGGGAATATGGACATATTTGCCGTTTTACGTGTATTTTAGTCCACGGATTTTTGGTGATACGAGGTTCAAATGGATTTTTTGCCAAAATTTATTGTGAGGGTCTGTTAAGACCTTATTAATGGCGTGAGTTGGTCCCGAGGGGCAAACGTCTGCATTTTGAGGTTTTAAATAGGCCTAGAGCGGAAATATAGCCATATTAATCGTCTTACGTGTACTATAGTCCACAGATTTTTGATGATACGAGGTTCGTACGGATTTTTGGCCGAAATTTTTTGTGAAGGTCCGTTAAGACCATATTAATGGCGTGAGTTGGTCCCGAGGGCAAATGTCTGCATTTTGAGGATCAAAATAAACCTCAATCGGCAATATGACCATATTTGCCATTTTACGTGTACTATAATCCATAAATTTTTTACTAAATTTTTTTGTGGGGGTCCATTAAGACCTTATTAATGGCGTGATTTGGTCCTGAGGGGCAAATGTCTGCATTTTGAGGTTCAAAATAGGCCAAGAGCGGAAATATGGCCATTTTTGCCGTTTTACATGTAGTACTGTCCACGAATTTTTGGTGATACGAGGTCCGAATGGAATTTTGGCTCAAATGTTTTGTGGGTGTCCGTTAAGACCTTATTAATAGAGTGAGTTGTTCCCGAGGGGCAAACGTCTGCAATTTGAGGTTCAAATTAGGCCTAGAGCTAGAATACAGCCATATTTGTCATTTTACGTGTACTATAATCCACAGATTTTTGGTGATTTGAGATCCGAACGGATTTTTGGCTGAAATTTTTTGTGAGGGTCCGTTAAAACCTAATGAATGGCGTGAGTTTGTCCCAAGGGGAAAACGTTTGCATTTTGAGGTTAAAAATAGGCCCAGAACGAAAATATGGCCATATTTGCCGTTTTAAGTGTACTATGGTCCACAGATTTTTTGTGATACGAGGACCAGATGGATGTTTTGCCAAAAGTTTTTGTGGGGGTCTGTTAAGACCTTATTAATGGTGTGAGTTGGTCCCGAGGGGCAAACGTCTTCATTTTGAGGTTCAAAATAGGCCAAGAGCGGGAATATGGCCATATTTACCGTTTTACGTGTACAATAATTCAAGGATTTTTTGTGATACGAGGTCCCGATGGATTTTTTACCAAATTTTTTGTGGAGGTCCGTTAAGACCTTATTAATGGCGTGAGTTGGTCCTGAGAGGCAAACGTTTTAATTTTGAGGTTCAAAATAGACCCAGAGCGAGAATATGGCCATAGTTGTCATTTTACGTATACTATTAGTCCATGGATTTTTGGTGATACGAGGTCCGGATGGATTTTTGGCCTAAATTTTTTGTGGGGGTCCGTTAAGACCAAATTAATGGTGTGAGTTGGTCCCGAGGGGCAAACGTCTGCATTTTGATGTTCAAAATAGTCCCAGAGCGGGAATATGGTCATATTTGTCGTTTTACGTGTACTATAGTTCACGGATTTTTGGTGATACAAGGTTCGGATGGATTTTTGGCCAAACTTTTTTGTGGGGATTCGTTAAATCCTTATTAATGGCGTTAGTTGGTTCGGAGGTGTAAACGTCTGCATTTTGAGGTTCAAAGTAGGCCCAGAGCGTGAATATGGCCATGTTTGTCGTTTTACGTGTACTATAGTTCACAGATCATTGGGCATAGGAGGTCCGGATGGAATTTTGGCTGAACTTTTTTGTGGGGATCTATTGAGACCTTATTAATGGTGTGAGTTGGTCCCGAGGGGAAAACGTCTGTATTTTGAGGTTCAAAAAAGGCCCAGAGATGGAATATAGCCATATTTGCCATTTTACGTGTACTATAGTCCACAGATTTTTGGTGATAGGAGGTCCGGATGGATTTATGGCCCAAATTTTTTGTGAGTGTCCGTTAAGACTTTATTAATGGCGTGAGTTGGTATCGAGGGGCAAACGTCTGCATTTTGAGGCTCAAAATAGATCAAGAGCGGGAATATGACCATATATATGCCATTTTACGTGTACTATAGTCCACAGAGTTTTTGTGATAGGAGGTCCGAACCGAGTTTTAGTCAAAAAAATTTGTGGGGGTCCGTTAATACCTTATTAATGGCGTGAGTTGGTCCCGAGGGGCAAACGTCTGTATTTTGAGGTTCAAAATAGGCCCACAGTGGGAATATGCCATATTTATCGTTTTACGTGTACTATAGTCCACGGATTTTTGGTGATACGAGATTCGGACCGATTTTTGGAAGAAAGTTTTTGTGGGATTCCGTTAAGACCTTATTAATGGCGTGAGTTGGTCTCGAGGGTCAAACGCCTGCATTTTAAGGTTCAAAATAGGCTCAGTGTGGGAATATGGCCATATTTCCCATTTTACGTGTAATATAGTCCACGAATTTTTGGTGATACGAGGTTCGGACGGAGTTTTGGTCGAAGTTTTTTATGGAGGTTTATAAAGACCTTATTAATGGCGTAAGTTGGTTCCGAGGGGTAAACGTCTACATTTTGAAGTTCAAAATAGGCGCAGAGCGGGAATATAACCATATTTGTCGTTTCACATGTACTATAGTCCACGAATTTTATTTGATACGAGGTCCGAATTGATTTTTTACAAAATATTTTTGTCGGGTCCGTTAAGACCTTATTGATGTCGTGAGTTGGTCCCGAGGGGCAAACTTTTTCATTTTGAGGTTCAAAATAGGCCCAGAGCGGGAATATGGACATATTTGCCTTTTTACGTGTACTATAATCCACCAATTTTTGGTGATACGAGGTCAAGAAGAATTTTAGGCTAAATTTTTTTATGGGGTCCGTTAAGACCTTATTAATGGCGTGAGTTGTTCCCGAGGGCAAATGTGTACATTTTGAGGTTTAAAAAAGGCCCAAAGTGGGAATATGGCAAAATTTGTGATCTTATGTGTATTAAAGTGCATGGATTTTTAGCAAAAAAAATTTGTGGGGGTCTGTTAAGACTTTTTTAATGGCGTGAATGGGTCCCGAGGTGCAAACGTCTACATTTTAAGGTTCAAAATTGGCCCAGAGCGGGAATATAGCCATATTTGTCGTTTAACGTTTACTATTATAGTTCATGGATTTTTGGTGATATGAGGTCAGGATGAATTTTCGGTCGATATTTTTTGTTGGAGTCCATTAAGACCTTATTAATGGCATGAGTTGGTCCCGAGAGGCAAACGTCTGCATTTTGAGGTTCAAAATATGCGCAGAGCGGGAATATGGCTATATTTTTCCATTTTACGTGTACTTAGTCCACAGATTTTTGGTGATACGAGGTCCGGATGGATTTTTGGCTGAAATTTTATGTGGGGGTCCGTTAAGGCCTTATTAATGGCGTGAGATGGTCCCGAGGGGTAAACGTTTGCATTATGAGGTTTAAAATTAGCCCAAAGCGAGAATATGGTCATATTTGTCGTTATACATGTACTATAGTCCACGAATTTTTGGTGATACGAGGTCCGGACGAATTTTTGGCTGAAACTTTTTGTGGGGGTCCGTTAAGACCTTATTAATGGCGTGAGTTGGTCCCGAGGGGATAACGTCTGCATTTTGAGGTTCAAAATAGGCCTTAAGCAGGAATATGAACATATTTGTCGTTTTACGAGTACTATAGTTCACGAATTTTCGATTATACGAGGTTCAGACGGATTTTTGGCCGAAATATTTTGTGGGGGTCCGTTAAGACCTTATTAATGGCGTGAGGTTGTCACGAGAGGCAAACGTCTGCATTTTGAGGTTCAAAATAGGTCCAGAGTGGGAATGTGACCATATTTGCAAAAATACATGTACTACAGTTCATGGATTCATGGTGATACAGGGTCTGGACGGCTTTTTCACCGAAATTTTTTGTGGGGGTCCGTTATGACCTTATTAATGGCGTGAGTTTTTTCCCAAGGGGAAAACTTCTGCATTTTAAGGTTCAAAATAGGCCCAGAGCGGG
Source organism: Solanum appendiculatum (assembly GCA_018342035.1). Classification (NCBI taxonomy): domain Eukaryota; kingdom Viridiplantae; phylum Streptophyta; class Magnoliopsida; order Solanales; family Solanaceae; genus Solanum; species Solanum appendiculatum. The sequence continues at coordinate 26,603 of JAGDQO010002802.1, forward strand.
AATATGGCCATATTTGCCATTTTACATATACTATATTCCATTGATTTTTGGTGATACGAGGTCTGGATGAATTTTTGGCAGAAAGTTTTTGTGAAAGTCCATTAAGACCATATTAATGGCGTGAGATCGTTTCGAGGGGCAAACGTCTGCATTTTGAGATTCAAAATAGGCCCAAAGCGAGAATATGGTCATATTTTCCATTTTACATGTATTATAGTCCACAGATTTTTGGTGATACGCGGTCCGGATGGATTTTTAGCCGAAACTTTTTCTGGGGGTCCGTTTAGACCTTATTAATTGCGTGAGTTGGTCCCGAGTGGCAAACGGCCAAAAATCCGCTCGGACCTCTTATCACCAGAAATCCGTGGATTATAGTACACGTAAAACGACAAATATGGCCATATTTCCTCTCTGGGCCTATTTTGAACCGTAAAATACAGACGTTTTCCCCTCGGGACCAACTTACACCATTAATAAGGTCTTAATGGACCCCCACAAAACACTTCGGCCCAAAATCCATCCGGACCTCGTATCACAGAAAATCCATGGACTATAGTACACGTAAAATGGCAAATATTGCCATTTTCCCGATCTGGGCCTTTTTTGAACCTCAAAATGCAGACGTTTTCCCCTCGGGACTAACTCACGCCACTAATAAGGTCTTAACGGACCCCCACGAAAACTTTCGGTCAAAATCTGTCCGGACCTCATATCACAAAAAATCCATGGACTATAGTACACGTAAAACGACAAAAATGGCCATAATCCCGCTCTGGCCTATTTTGAACCTCAAAATGCAGACGTTTGACCCTCGGGACCATCTCACCCCATTAATAAGGTCTTAACAGACCCCCACATAAAATTTCAGCCATAAATCCATCCGGACCTCGTATCACCAAAAATCGTTGGACTATAGTACACGTAAAATGGAAAAATATAGCCATATTCCCGCTCTGCGCATATTTTGAACCTCAAAATGCAGATGTTTGCCCCTCGGGACCAACTCACGCCATTAATAAGGTCTTAACGGACCCGCACAAAACATTTCAGCAAAAAATCCATCCGGACATCGTATCACAAAAAATTCGTGGACTATAGTACACGTGAAATGGAAAATATGGCCATATTCCTGCTCTGAGCCTATTTTGAACCTCGAAATGCAGACGTTTGCCCCTCGGGACCAACTCACACCATTTATAAGGTCATAACAGATCCCCACAAAATATTTTGGCAAAAAATCCATCCGGACCTCGTATCACAAAAAATCTGTGGATTATATTACACGTAAAACCGCAAATATAGCCATATTCCCGCTCTGGGCCTATTTTGAACCTCAAAATGCAGGAGCCATCCTAGTTGGGACTGGACCCCCACAAAAAATTTTGGCCAGAAATCCATCCACACCTCCTATCACACAAAATCCACGGACTATAGTACACGAAAAATGGCAAATATGGCAATATTCTAGCTCTGGCCTATTTTGAACCTCAAAATGCAGACCTTTGCCCCTCGGGACCAAGTCACGCCATTAATAAGGTCTTAACGGACCCCAAAAAAAATTTCTGCCAAAATTACGTCCAGACCTCTTATCACTTAAATTCCGTGGACTATAGTACACGAAAAACGGCAAATATGGTCATATTCCCTCTCTGGGCCTATTTTGAACCTCAAAATGCATACGTTTTCCCCTCGGGACAAACTCACGCCATTAATAAGGTCTTAACGGACCCCCACACAAAATTTCGGCAAAGAATCCGTCCGGACCTATTATCACTAAAAATCCGTAGACTATGGTACACGGAAAATGAAAAATATGCCCATATTCCCGGTCTGGGCCTATTTTGAACCTCAAAATGCAGACGTTTTTGCCCCTCGGGACAAACTCATGCCATTAATCAGGTCTTAAGGGACCCCCACAAAAGATTTCAACAAAAAATCCGTTCGTACCTCCTATCACTGAAAAATCCGTGCAGTATAAGTACACGTAAAACGGCAAATATGGCCATATTCTCGCTCTGGGCCTATTTTAAACCTCAAAATGCAGACGTTTTCCCGTCGGGACAAACTCACGCCATTAATAAGGTCTTAACGGACCCCCCACAAAAGCTTTTGGCCAAAAATCTGTCTAGACTTCCTATCACAAAAAATCCGTGGACTATAGTACACGGAAACCAGAAAATATGGCACTATTCTCGCTCTGGGCCTATTTTGAACCTCAAAATGCAGACCTTTGCCCCTCGAACCAACTCACGCCATTAATAAGGTCTTAACTGACCCCCATAAAAAATTTCGCCAAAAAATCCGTACGGACCTCCTATCACTAAAAACCAATGGCCTATAGTACATGGGAAACGGTAAATATGGCGATATTCCCGTTTTGGGCCTAATTTGAACCTCAAAATGCAGACGTTTGCACCTCGGGACCAACTCACGCCATTAATAAGGTCTTAACGGACCCCACAAAATTTTTTTCTCGAAAGTCTTTCCGGACCTCCTATCATAAAAAAATCTGTGGACTATAGTACACGGAAAATGGAAAATATGGCCATATTCCCGGTCTGGATCTATTTTAAAACTCAAAATGGAGACGTTTGACCCTCGGGACCAACTGACGCATTTAATAAGGTCTTAACAGACCCCCACAAAAGATTTCGGCCAAAAATACGTCCGGACCTCCTATCATCAAAATTCTGTGGACTATAGTACACGAAAACGACAATATATGGCCATATTACTGCTTGGGGCCTATTTTGTACCTCAAAATACAGACATTTGCCCCTCGTGACCAACTCACGCCATTAATAAGGTCTTAACTGACCCCCATAAAAAATTTCGCCAAAAAATCCGTACGGACCTCCTATCACTAAAAACCAATGGCCTATAGTACACGGGAAACGGTAAATGTGGCGATATTCCCGTTTTGGGCCTAATTTGAACCTCAAAATGCAGACGTTTGCACCTCGGGACCAACTCACGCCATTAATAAGGTCTTAACGGACCCCACAAAAGTTTTTTCTCGAAAGTCTTTCCGGACCTCCTATCATAAAAAATCTGTGGACTATAGTACACGGAAAATGGAAAATATGGCCATATTCCCGGTCTGGATCTATTTTAAAACTCAAAATGCAGACGTTTGACCCTCGGGACCAACTGACGCATTTAATAAGGTCTTAACAGACCCCCACAAAAGATTTCGGCCAAAAATACGTTCGGACCTCCTATCATCAAAATTCTGTGGACTATAGTACACGAAAACGACAATATATGGCCATATTACTGCTTTGGGCCTATTTTGTACCTCAAAATGCAGACATTTGCCCCTCGTGACCAACTCACGCCATTAATAAGGTCTTAACTGACCCCCATAAAAAATTTCGCCCAAAAATCCGTACGGACCTCCTATCACTAAAAATATGTGGCCTATAGTACACGGGAAACGGTAAATGTGGCGATATTCCCGTTTTGGGCCTAATTTGAACCTCAAAATGCAGACGTTTGCACCTCGGGACCAACTCACGCCATTAATAAGGTCTTAACGGACCCTACAAAAAATTTCACCCGAAAGTCTTTTCGGACCTCCTATCATAAAAAATTTGTGGACTATAGTACACGGAAAATGGAAAATATGGCCATATTCCCGGTCTGGGTCTATTTTAAAACTCAAAATGCAGACTTTTGACCCTCGGGACCAACTGACGCATTTAATAAGGTCTTAACAGACCCCCACAAAAGATTTCGGCCAAAAATACGTCCGGACCTCCTATCATCAAAATTCTGTGGACTATAGTACACGAAAAACGACAATATATGGCCATATTACTGCTTTGGGCCTATTTTGTACCTCAAAATGCAGACATTTGCCCCTCGTGACCAACGAACGCCATTAATAAGTTCTTAACGGAACCCCACAAAAGATTTCGGTCAAAAATCCGTCGGGACCTCCTATCACAAAAAATGCGTGGACTAAGGTACATGGAAAGCGGAAAAATTTGCCATATTCCTGCTCTGGGCCTATTTTGAACCTCAAAATGCAGACTTTTGCCTGTCGTGACCAACTCACGCCATTAATAAGGTCTTAACGGACCCCCACAAAAAATTTCGGCAAAAAATCCATCCGAACCTTCTATCACCAAAAATCTGTCGACTATAGTACATGGAAAACGGTAAATATGGCCATATTCCTGTTCTGGAACTATTTTGAACCTCAAAATGCAGACGTTTGACCCTCGGGACCAACTCACGCCATTAATAAGGTCTTAACGGACCCCCACAAAAAGTTTAGGTCAAAAATCCGTCCGTACCTTCTATCACAAAAAATTCTGTGGACTATAGTACACGGAAAACGGCAAATATGGCCATATTCCCGCTCTGAACCTATTTTGAACCTCAAAATGCAGACGTTTTCCCCTCGGGACCAACTCACGCCATTAATAAGGTCTTAACGGACCCCCACAAAAATGTTTTGCCAAAAATCCATCCGGACCTTCTATCACAAAAAATCAATGGACTATAGTACACGAAAAATGACAAATATGGCAATATTCCCGCTCTTGGCCTATTTTGAACATCAATATGCAGACGTTTTCCTTCTAGACCAACTCACGCCATTAATAAGGTCTTAACGGATCCCCACAAAAAATTATTTCAAAAATCAGTCAAGACCTCCTATCAAAAAAAATCCGTGAACTATAGTACATAGAAAACGACAAATATGGTCATATTCCCGCTCTAGGCCTATTTTGAAACTCAAAATGGGGACGTTTTCCCCTCAGGACTAACTCACGCCATTAATAAGGTCTTAACGGACCTCCACAAAAAGTTTCCGCCAAAAATCCATCCAGACCTCCTATCACAAAAAATTCGTGGACTGTACACGGAAAATGGCAATTTTGGCCATATTCCCGCTCTGGGCCTATTTTGAACCTCAAAATGCAGACGTTTGCTCCTCGGGACCAGCTTACACCATTAATAAGGTCTTAACGGACCCCCACAAAAAATTTTGGCCAAACATTCGTCCGGACCTTCTATCACCAAAAATCCGTTGACTATAGTACACGGAAAACGTCAAATATGGCCATATTCTCGCTCTAGGCCTATTTTGAAACTCAAAATGCAAACATTTGCCCCTCGGGACCAACTCTCGCCATTAATAAGGTCTTAACGAACCACCACAAATAGTTTCAGCCAAAAATCCATCAAAACCTACTATCACCAGAAATCTGTGGACTATAATACACGGAAAATGGCAATTATGGCCATATTCCCGCTCTGGGCCTATTTTGAACCTCAAAATTCTGACGTTTGCACCTCGGAACCAACTCACGCCATTATTAATATTTTAACGGACCCCCACAAAAAATATCAGCCAAAGATTCGTCCGGGCCTCCTATCACAAAAAATCAGTGGACTATAGTACACGGAAAACACCAAATATGGTCATATTGCCGCTCTGGGCCTATTTTGAACCTCAAAATGCAGACGTTTGCCCCTCGGGACCAACTCACGCCATTAATAAAGTCATAACGGACCCCCACAAAAAATTTTGGCAAAAAATCCTTCTGGACTTCCTATCACAAAAAATCTGTGGACTATAGTACACGAAAAACCACAAATATGGTCATATTCCCGCTCTGAGACTATTTTGAACCTCAAAATGCAGACGTTTGTCCCTCGGGACCAACTCACACCATTAATAAGGTCTTAACGGACACCCACAAAAAACATCGGCAAAAAATCCACCCTGACATCCTATCACCAAAAATCAGTGGACTATAGTACATGGAAAACGGCAAATATGGCCATATTCCCGCTCTGGGCCTATTTTGAACCTCAAAATGCAAACGTTTGTCCCTCGGAAATAACTCACGCCATTAATAAGATTATAACAGACCCCCACCAAAAATATCAGCCAAAGATCCGTCCGGACCTCCTATCACAAAAAATATGTGGACTGTAGTACACTGAAAACGGCAAATATGGACATATTTCCGATCTGGGCCTATTTTGAACCTCAAAATGCAGACGCTTTACCCTCGGAACTAACTCATGCCTTTAATATGGTCTTAATGGACCCCCACAAGAACTTTTTGCCAAAAATTCGTCCGCACCTACTATCACACAAAATCCGTGGACTATACTACACGGAAAACGGCAAATATGGCAATATTCCCGCTCTGAGCCTTTTTTGAACCTCAAAAGGCATACGTTTACCCCTCAGCACCAACTCACGCCATTAATAAGGTCTTAACGGACCCCCACAAAAATTTTGGCAAAAAATCCGTGCGGACCTCCTATCACAAAAAATTTATGGACAATAGTACCCGGAAAAAGGCAAATATTGCCATATTCCCGCTCTGGGCCTATTTTGAACCACAAAATGCAGACGTTT
>JAGDQO010002803.1:0-38420 GCA_018342035.1 Solanum appendiculatum
ATAGATGAAGTTTATAAAGTGTCGATGATAATAGGTGTGACACCAAAAGAGAAGGCGGAGTTAGTCGCTTATCAACTTAAAGGTGTTGCCCAAACTTGGTTCAATCAATGGAAGAGTGAAAGGGCTCATGATAAAGGTCCCATAGGATGGGAGAGGTTTAAGAGTGCTTTCCTTGATCGATTCTTCCCTCTTGAGAAGAGAGAGGCCAAGGTGTTCGAGTTTATTAATCTTCGTCAAGGGAGTATGAGTGTGAAAGAATATGCATTGAAGTTCACACAATTGGATAGATATGCAACCTATTTATATTCCTCCTTATAGAATGGCTTCGGCGGAACTTAAGGAACTAAAAGAGCAGTTGAAAGACTTGCTGGATAAGGGTTTCATCCGGCCAAGTATTTCTCCTTGGGATGCTCCGATCTTGTTTGTAAGGATTAAAGATGGTTCACTCCGTATGTGTATCGACTATCGCCAATTGAACAAGGTTACCATTAAGAATAAGTATCCTCTACCAAGGATAGATGACTTGTTTGATCAACTTCAAGGGGCTAGTTATTTCTCTAAGATCGACCTTCGTTCGGGCTATCACCAATTACGGATGAAAGTAGATGATAGCCCGAAGACGACTTTCCGGACTAGGTATGGTCACTACGAGTTCTTGGTAATGTCGTTTGGATTGACAAATGCTCCGGCCGCATTTATGGACTTGATGAATAGAGTGTTTAAACAATACCTTGACATGTTTGTGATTGTGTTTATTGACGACATTTTAATCTACTCAAAGAATGAGGGTGAACATGTTAATCATTTGAGGACTGTGTTGCAAGTCCTCAAGGACGAACAACTCTTTGTGAAGTTTAGTAAATGTGAGTTTTGGTTAAGGTCCGTGGCTTTTCTTGGTCACATTGTTTCTGGTAAGGGTATTGAGGTAGATCCTAAGAAGACGGAAGCAGTTAAGAATTGGCCTAGAACTTTATCACCTCAAGATATCCATAGCTTCTTGGGCTTAGCTGGTTATTATAGGAGGTTTGTTGAAGGGATTTCATCCATTGCTTCTCCATTGACGACTTTGACTCAAAAGAAGATTAAATTCGCATGGTCAGAAGCATGTGAGAAGAGTTTTCAAGAGTTGAAGGATCGACTTACTTCGGCCCCGATATTGAATCTACCAGAAGGATACAATGGTTTTGTGGTTTATTGTGATGCCTCGAGAATTGGGCTAGGATGTGTTCATATGAAAAATAGGAAGGTCATTGCTTATGCTTCAAGACAACTTAAGGTGCATGAAAAGAACTACCCGACTCATGACTTGTAATTAGCGGCAGTTGTGTTTTCTTTGAAAATATGGCGATATTATTATTTGTATGGAATACATGTAGATGTCTTCACCGACCATAAGAGTTTGCAACATGTGTTTAAACAGAAAGATTTGAATCTCCGCCAAAGAAGGTGGCTCGAGTTGTTAAAAGATTATGATATGAGTGTTCTCCATCACCCCGGCAAGGCTAATGTGGTGGTGGATGCTCTTAGTAGATTGTCTATGGGCAGTGTTGCGCATATTGAGGATAGTAAGAAAGAGTTGGTTCGCGATGGCCATAGATTGGCTCGATTGGGTGTTAAATTAGTTGATTCTACTAAAGGTGGTGTTACAGTTCACAATGGTTCCGAATCCTCTTTTGTGCATGATGTGAAGGCTAAACAAGATCTTGATCCTAACTTGGTTGAATTAAAGGAAGCGGTTCTAAAGAAGTCCATTTAAGCTTTCTCCTAATGGGGAGATGGTGTGCTTCGATATCAAGGTCTTTTGTGTGTTCCCAATGTAGAGGGCTTAAGAGACCAAATTTTATTGGAAGCCCATAGTTCTCGATATTCCATCCACCCAGGAGCTACCAAAATGTACCGTGATTTGTGGGAAATTTATTGGTGGAACAGAATGAAGAAAGATATTGCGGAATTTGTGGCTAAGTGTCCTAATTGTCAACAAGTGAAAGTTGAGCATGAAAGGCCGGGAGGTTTGAACCAAGATATTAGTATTCCTACTTGGAAGTGGGAAGATGTGAATATGGGATTTATAGTGGGTTAGCCTCGCACGAGGCGACAATATGATTCTATTTGGGTTGTTGTTGATAGAATTACAAAGTCAGCCCATTTCATTCCCATCAAGACTTCTTATTCGGCGGAGGATTATGCTAAGCTGTATTTTAGGGAGACGGTTAGGCTGCATGGAGTGCCTTTATCCATCATCTCCAATCGTGGTGCACAATTTACTTCTCAATTTTGGAAGTCGTTCCAAAAAGGTCTTGGTACTCGTGTTAAGCTTAGCACGGCCTTTCATCCCCAAATCGATGGGCAAGCAAAGCATACTATTCAGACTTTAGAAGATATGTTGAGAGCATGTGTTATTGATTTCAAGGGTACTTGGGATGACCATTTGCCTTTGATTGAGTTTGCTTATAATAATAGTTACCATTCTAGTATTGGTATGGCTCCATTTGAAGCTCTTTATGGTAGGAGGTGTAGATCTCCCATAGGTTGGTTTGAAATTGGGGAAGTGGCTTTGATAGGCCCCGAGTTAGTGCATGAGGCTATGGAGAAAGTTTAGCTTGTTAGAGAAAGGCTAAAAATGGCTCAAAGTCGACAAAAGTCTTATGCCGATGTTAGAAGAAGAAAATTAGAGTTTGATGTTGATGATTGGGTTTACTTGAAAATTTCACCTATGAAGGGTGTAATGAGATTTTGGAAGAAAGGGAAGCTTAGTCCTTGTTATGTAGGCCCACATCAGATTTTGAGACTTGTTGGTAAGGTTGCCTATGAGCTTGATTTGCCTAATGAGTTGGCATCAGTGCATCCCATTTTCCATGTCTCATTGTTGAAAAAGTGTGTTGGTGATCCGACCGAAGAACCCACAATGATTGATCAAAACCCTAATTCAATTGGGTTAGAGTAAACCTTTGAAAAGCATGAACAAGAGAAATGGCCCATTGGAGGAAAGGACTCCTAATGGTGAACACTATCATACCTCAAAGCAATCCACAAGAAATTGGAGAAGATTGAAGGTCTTCAATGGAGGATTCAAGCTTTCTTCTTCTTCCTTGAGAGTTGAGAGAGTTTCTTTTAGGGAGAGAAATATTTGAGAGGAGAGTTTAGGAATGAGTTAAAATGAAAGAAATTAGGCTTAGAAAGTATTTATATGTCTTAGATTAAGGGTATAACCGACTTAGCTTAATAGTTAAACAATTAGGGAAAAGACCAAAAAGCCCTTAATTAAAAACTGTCGGGGCCAATCGACGGACAGGATCTACGGTCCATGAATCAATTAACGGACCGTCCTTCTCTTCCGTCAATTGATTCAGAAAGTTCATTTTGGGCTGGAAATTAGGCTAAGTCTGGAAGGCTTCTACGGAACCCATCTACGGCCGGTCAAGTGAACTATGAACCATCTTGCTATTTCGTAGGTCAAAGTTCAGAAACTTGGAAATTCTTAATGTTCACAGTGCCATTGACGGTCCCCACCTACGGCCCGTCAATCCATCTATGGCCCGTAGGTGGCCTTCGTAGGTCACTGTCTTCAGGTGAGTTCTGCATTAAAAATTCTTTGAAAGCTTAGGGTGTTACAATATCTCTCCCTTGGGAACATTCATCCTCGAATGAGAATCAAGATGTCATGAGAAGGGCAATAGATACGGACTAACAACCCAACCTAGCATGCAATCACATAAGTGCACATATCGGAGGAGGAAACATCAACTCCAAGCTAAAGCATGATCAACACATCATATCATGAAGACTTTATGCAACTCATAATCATATAAGACTCTTCGTGAACATGCATAATCAAGGAATCTTGGAAATCAACTATGACACATGAGACTAAAAGAATGAACCATGAGGATCAAGATACCTCAAGCTACAGTAGGATCGGAAGGAAAGAGATGAGGATATCGGGACATAAAATCAGCCTCGGCCTCCCAAGTAGCACCCTCAACCAATTGATTCCTCCATAAAACTTTCACAGAAGCAACTTTTTCATTTCTTAACTTCCGGACTTGCCGGTCTAAAATCTCAACCGGAACTTCTTCATAGGAAAGACCATCCTTTATGACAAGATTCTCTAATGGCACTACAGAGGTCGGATCAACAATACACTTCTTCAACAATGAGACATGGAAAAGCGGATGCACTGATGCCAAATCATTAGGAACTTCAAGCTCATAAGTGACCTTACCAATACGTCTCAAAATCTGATAGGGGCGTAAATAACGGGGACTAAGCTTCCCTTTCTTCCCAAATCTCATTACACCCTTCATGGGTGAAATTTTCAAGTAAACCCAATCATTAACATTGAACTCTAATTCTTGTCTTCTAACATCGGCATAGGACTTTTGTCGACTTTGGGCAATTTTCAACCTTTCCCTAATAAGTTGAACTTTCTCCATAGCCTCATGCACCAACTCTAGGCCAATCAAAGAAACTTCACCAACTTCAAACCAAACTATAGGAGATCTACACCTCCTACCATAGAGAGCCTCTAATGGAGCCATACCAATATTAAAATGGTAGCTATTATTATAAGGAACCTCAATCAAAGACAAGTGATCATCCCAAGTACCCTTGAAATCAATTACACAAACTCTCAACATATCTTCCAAAGTTTTAATAGTACGCTCCGCTGGCCCATCGGTTTGGGGATGAAACGCCGTACTACGCTTAACACGAGTACCAAGACCTTTTTGGAATGACTTCAAAAATTGAGAAGTAAATTGTGCACCACGATTGGAGATGATGGATAAAGGCACTCCATGCAGCCTAACCATCTCCCAAAAATATAGCTTAGCATAATCCTCCGCCGAATAAGAAGTCTTGACGGGAATGAAATGGGCTGACTTTGTAATTCTATCAACAACAACCAAAATAGAATCATATTGTCGCCTCGTGCGAGGCTAACCCACTATAAAATCCATATTCACATCTTCCCACTTCCAAGTAGGAATACTAATATCTTGGGTCAAACCTCCTACCCTTTCATGCTCAACTTTCACTTGTTGACAATTAGGACACTTAGCCACAAATTCCGTAATATCTTTCTTCATTTCGTTCCACCAATAAATTTCCCACAAATCACGGTACATTTTGGTAGCTCCTGGGTGGATGGAATATCGAGAACTATGGGCTTTCGATAAAATTCGGTCTCTTAAGCCCTCTACATTGGGAACACACAAAAGACCTTGATATCGAAGCACACCATCTCCCCATTAGGAGAAAGCTTAAATGGACTTCTTTAGAACCGCTTCCTTTAATTCAACCAAGTTAGGATCAAGATCTTGTTTAGCCTTCACATCATGCCCAAAAGAGGATTCGGAACCATTGTGAACCGTAACACCACCTTTAGTAGAATCAACTAATCTAACACCCAATCGAGCCAATCTATGGCCATCGCGAACCAACTCTTTCTTACTATCCCCAACATGAGCAACACTTCCCATAGATAATCGACTAAGAGCATTCGCCAACACGTTAACCTTACCGGCGTGATAGAGAACACTCATATCATAGTCTTTTAAACACTCGAGGCACCTTTTTTGGTGGAGATTCAAATATTTTTGTTTAAACACATATTGCAAACTCTTATGGTCGGTGAAGACATCTACATGTACCCCATACAAATAATGTCGGCATATTTTCAAAGCAAACACAGCTGCCGCTAATTCCAAGTCATGAGTAGTATAGTCTTTTCGTGCTCCTTAAGTTGCCTTGAAGCATAAGCAATGACTTTCCCATTTTTCATAAGAACACATCCTAACCCAATTTTTGAGGCATCTTAATAAACCACAAAACCATCGGATCCTGCCGGTAGAGTCAATATCGGAGCCGAAGTAAGTCGATCCTTCAACTCTTGGAAACACTTCTCACATGTCTCGAACCATACGAATTTAACCTTCTTTTTAGTCAAAGTCGTCAATGGAGAAGCAATCTAAGAAAACCCTTCAACAAACCTCCTATAATAACAAGCTAACCCTAAGAAAATATGGATATCTGAAGGTGATAAAGGTCTAGGCGGATTCTTGACCGCTTCTGTCTTCTTAGGATGTACCTCAATGCCCTAATCGGAAACAATGTGACAAAGAAAAGCCATGGACCTTAACCAAAACTCACATTTACTACACTTCGTAAAGAGTTGTTGGTCCTTGAGAACTTGCAACTCAATCCTCAAATGATTAACATGTTCACCCTCATTCTTTGAGTAGATCAAAATGTCGTCAATAAACACAATCACAAAAATGTCAAGGTATTGCTTAAACACTCTATTCATTAGGTCCATAAATGTGGCCAGAGCATTTTTCAACCCAAACGACATCACCAAGAACTCGTAGTGACCATACCTAGTCCGGAAAGCCATTTTTAGAATAGCATCTTCTTTCACCCTTAATAGGTGATAGCCCGAACGAAGGTTGATTTTAGAGAAACAACTAGCCCCTTGAAGTTTATCAAACAAGTCATCTATCCTTTGTAGATGATACTTATTCTTAAAGGTAACCTGGTTCAATTGGCGATAGTCGATACACATACGGAGTGAACTGTCTTTCTTCCTTACAAACAAGACCAGAGCACCCCATCGAGAAATACTTGGCCGGATGAAACCCTTATTCAACAAGTCTTTCAACTGCTCCTTTAGTTCCTTAAGTTCCGTCGGAGTCATTCTATAAGGAGGAATAGAAATAGGTTGCGTATCTGGGAGAAGGTCAATACCGAAGTCTATTTCCCTTTTGGGAGGAATACCGGGCAAGTCATCAGGAAACACTTTCGGAAACTCATTAACAACGTGGACCGACTCAAGAGTAAGGGTCTCAGAATCTATATCCCTCACCCTAACAAGATGGTAAATGTACCCCTTAGAGATCATCTTTCTAGCTTTTAGATAAGAAACAAATTGACCTCGAAACATAAAACTTCCCCCCTTCCTCTCTAGGATAGGCTCATTTGGGAATTGAAATTTGACCATTTGGGTCCTACAATCAATCGAGGCATAACAAGCATGCAACCAATCCATCCCAAGAATAACATCAAAATCGAGCATATAAAGCTCTACAAGATCAACATGAGTGACTCTATGGGATAAGGAGGCGGGACAATCTCTATAAACTCTCATAGCCATGATAGATTCTCCAATCGAAGTAGAGACACGAAAATGATCTAGCAACACATCTAGAAGAACATCAAACCTCATAGCCACATATGGCGTCACAAAAGGAGAGGTAGCACCAGGATCAAGCAAAGCATAAACATCAAAATGGAAAACTCATAACATACCAGTAACCACACCGGGAGAGCTCTCTTGCTCATAACGAGCCTGAAGTGCATAAAATCGGTTTTGTTTCTGAGCATTCGAACCCGATCCTGTAGGTGGAGCTTGCTTATTCTCTCTTCCCTTGGCCGTGAGAGATGGACAATCCCTCATCTTGTGACCACTCTTTCCATAATTATAACAACCATCCGTACCGGCTAGACATCTACCCTCATGCTTTTTCCCACACTTGGCTCAAGGAGCCAATAAAGAACCATCATTATACCCTCCTTGAGACATGGGTTTAGACACCCTATCATTGTTGGACTTTAGAGGAGCATTGGACGAGCCTTGGTCAGAGAACCTTTGTCGAAATCTAGGACGACCATGCCCATCGGACCTTGTATGCGAAAAGTTACCATCTCTGGTCCTAGCCCTCTTGGCCTCTCTAGACCTTTCCTAGGCTTTTCTTCCTCAATTTAATGAGCATACACCACGATATGAGAAATGTCCATATCATTAACAAGCATAGCAGTGCGGCATTCCTTAACCAACATTTCGGACACCCCCGAAACTAACTTACTCATTCTTGCCCTTGGATCGGCAACGATGGAAGGAGCATATCGGGACAATTATGTGAACTTCAAAGCATACTCTTTCACACTCATATATCCTTGTTGAAGATTGATGAATTCAAGTACCTTTGCCTCCTTAATTTCAAGGGAAAAGAACCTATCAAGGAAAACAACCTTAAATTTCTCCCAATCAAGAGGACCCTCATTAACCGCCTTTTCACTCTTCCATTGATTTAACCAAATTTGGGCAACACCCTTGAGTTGATAAGGGGCCAACTCCGTCTTTTCTTCTGGCGTCACACCCATGATCATCAACACCTTGTATACTTAATCAATAAATTCTTGAGGATCTTCCTCAACCTTAGAGCCATGGAATTCCAGAGGATTCATCCTCGTAAAGTCCCTCACTCTTGATGCCGCCGTACACACATTTGGGTTCACGGGAGCCACCACCTCTCTTTTGGCTTGAGCCGTCACGGCTTGAGCCAATACTTGGAAAGCAGCCCTAATTTCCGCATTAGTGACTTGTTCAGCCAAAGGGTCGGCCGAAACTTGAGGAGCTTGAAGAGGAGCTTCTTGTTCTGCATTCTCTCCCATGTTTCTTCTAGCGTAAGCTCTTTGGATCACCATATCCTGAAACGCGTAGGATAGGGATTAGGAGAGAGATATATAGAGTTAAACTCAATGGTATGACTTAAGAATAATGAAAGAAGTGGAATTTCTTATACGTCTTATAGCCTCTCATTCATAAATGTGGCGTGCTTCACACTCATGAACAAGACTCTACTTGACGCGGCTTATGAGACATCCTAGGATCTTTCTAAAACCTTGCGCTCTGAATACCAAGTTTGTCACGACACAAGGTACCCCCTAGATGTGACATGGCGTACAAGACCCCGAGAGGCCTCATATAAGCCACTTAGCATACATTACATACAAGATGATAGAGAATAAAAGTTTGAAAGAGAATTTCATATCAAAGCTTTTTAAAGAAACAACGGAAGTCTACAACTCATGTCTCAAAGCCAATCTAATATAAAGAATAGGGTTTGGGACGTAACCCAATACAATTCAAAGACTGAAAGGAAATACATGAAAAAAGAAATAAGAGATAGGCTATGTCCCCGGATGGATGAGGACTTACCAAGTATTCTATGAACTCTCAAATCAAGCTCTAGTCAAGAGTGGAAGGTGAATCGACACGTCCTACACCAAAGAAGTTAATGTAGGCAAAAGTATGTGTTAGCACAATTAAGTACTAAGTATGATAGCAATGCACATAAACATATAAATCGTGCGAGAGAGAGAGACATAATCATGACATGCAATGGCAAAGCTAAAAACATGAAACATAAAGCATATATATAGGCCAAAGTAAGCTAAATCATCTTTCCTTCTTTTCTTTACTTCATCATGAGAACACTTGTTCAATAACTTGTGGGGAAAAGCCTTAACCGACATGTAAGACCATGTGAGATATCGACACGGAATCTTGTGTCTGCCCCACACCGAAAAGAGGTATCCTACTTGCCAAGGTAAGACCATGAACTTCTTAGCTTATGTGGATCCACTAGCTAATGTCTACTTAAAGACAACATCCTATGGTGGCAACATAGTTTATGGGATAGAGATTGCTTTAGGAGACTCCGCCTCAACTAACGGGAGAGCTCCATCTAGAAAACCCAGTCTCTACTAACAGGAGAGCTTTCACTAGAAGACTCGGCCTCTACTAATGGGAGGGCTTCCATCACAATATCCACTCGGTGCTAAGCATAATGCCCACAGATTAGTCATTAACATATTATATAATTAAACATGAAAAAGTACAACTAGCGTTACTAATTCAAGCTAAAATCATGCTTATAGACGTTTCATCTTCCATAGACTTTGTCCAAGCTTACTTCATTAGAATAGGTCTTTAAGAACATGTGTAATTGTCTCTTTGCTCTTCTTTTATCAAAGTGGGAGAATTACCTGAGAAAACCTTTCACTACTCAACCATAGCATCATCATGTCATAACTTTGGTACTTCACTCTCAAAGCACCTTTAATTCATCATGCTCATACTTCATAGTTCATATAGTTCATATGGGTTCATGGAAGTTCAACTCATATCTTGCAATTCAATGCAAGCTCATGCTTAGAAAGCCATAATTAGGACGATTTATCCATACTTGAAGGAACTCACATAATAGAGGAATATCATGCTTTTGAGTTGATTATGCTAAATTCATAAGATTATCCTCAATTCATTCATAATTCATGCTTGGTTTCATAGAGAATTCATAAACTTTTAAAAATCATAGCTCAACCTAACAATCAAAGCATAAATTATCAAATTGGGTAGAATTAGATTGGGATCATGCAATCTTTACATCAAATCATCTAATTCACGCTAATTCGTGCACTAAGCTACTTTATCACGCTAGATCGTGCACTAGGAATCATAAAATCAACAATTGAAATCACAATTGAAGAACCCATAATGATTGATCAAAACCCTAATTCAATTGATTTAGAGTAAACCTTTGAAAATCATGAATTGGAGGAAAGGACTCCTAATGGTGAACACTATCATACCTCAAAGCAATCCACAAGAAATTGGAGAAGATTAATGGTCTTCAATGGAGGATTCAAGCTTTCTTCTTATTCCTTGAGAGTTGAGAGAGTTTCTTTTAGAGGGAGAAATATTTGAGAGGAGAGTTTAGGAATGAGTTAGAATGAAAGAAATTAGGCTTATAAAGTATTTATAGGTCTTATATTAAGTAATATAACCGACTTAGCTTAATAGGTAAACAATTAGAGAAAAGACAAAAAAGCCCTTAGTTAAAAAACTATCGGGGCCAATTGACAGACAGGATCTACGGTCCGTACATAAATTGACAGACCGTCCTGCTCTTTCGCCAATTGATTCAGAAAGTTCATTTTGGGCTGAAAATTTGGCTAAGTCTGGAAGGTATCTACGGAACCAATCTATGACCTGTCAACTTAACTACGAACCGTCCTGCTTTTTCATAGGTCAAGGTTCAGAAATTTGGAAATCCTAAAAGTTCATAGTGCCATTGACTTTCCCCACCTACGGCCCGTCAATCCATCTACTAGGTTGCCTCCGTAGGTCCCTGTCTTCAGGTGAGTTTTGCATTAAAAGTTCTTTGAAAGCTTGGGGGGTGTTACACGCGGAGTGTAAAGTCACTGGCAAGTGCGAATGCGGGCGAGCCTCTACGAATGTGGAGCACAAGGTCACTGACCTTCGCATTCGCGTCCATCTCTCTACGAACGCGGAGAAGAAAACATGCCAGGCATCTGAGCAGATTTGGAATTTCACATTTTGACCCTAATTCATCATATTAACGGAAACACAACCAATTTGAATAGAATGCTGAGATTACACTGAAAATAGGGAGAAGAACTTTGGGGATTGAGGCTTGGACATAGCTTTGAGAGCAAGATTCCTCAACAAATACCATTAGAGTGAAGATTGTGAGCTTGGGTTGTAACTACTTTTCATCTTTCTTCAACTCTTTGTTTTGTAATGTTGAATTCTAGGTGTTAATTGTTGATTGGTGATTTGGATATTGTGTTGGATATAATCAATATTTGGGTTGTTGATTTCTATTTTGTGGTTTGTAATTAGTTGAATGCTTTCTCTTATATGAAGTGGGTTTTTGATTATCCAATTGATCTCATGCTTTAATTGCTTTCCAATGGAATTGATCACTCCTAGGACTTGCCCATTTACTTTGATTGAGCTAGTTAGAGTCAATTGAGGTTGGAAAAGGTTGATTGGTGCATTATTTGTGGTGTAACACCTTATTTGTTAGATTTTAGCTGGTAATAGTAAATCATTGCATTGCCTTTAATTGGATTGCTTGTGTTGCTACTTGATTGGGTTCGAAAGAGCTAATTGAGAAATACTTGCATATATTTGAGAGAAATAGGTGAGTAATTTAGATTCCGAGGCATATATGATTTTACCCGTAATTAATTGAGATTGTATGAAGCTAGTTTGCAATGGATCGTATGGGTTTTAATTGATTTTCCATTCCCAAATCCCTTTGGTAATCTTTTTCGATATGGCTTTGTTCTGTGTTCTCCTCTATCCCCTATCCTAATTCGTTACTTGAAATATTCTCATATTATAATTGTATCTTTTATTTTGGGTTCAAATTACTAGCTTGTAATTCTTTGTTTCTTCAATAGCCTATGCATTATTCCTCGTGGGATCGACCCTAACTCTTCGTTGGGTTTATCTTTGTTAGAGACCGCCCACATTTCAAATCGTAAGAGGTGTGGTTGAGCATTATCAAAAAATAGCGTCGCTGCCGTGGAACAATTTGGCGAATTTAATTTATTTAGAATTTATAGTTTACTAGCTTCTATCAAAATTGTGAATAGTTGTTTTCTTTGTTTTTGTTTTTGTTTGCTTTTACGGCTTCTTGTGAAGGAACAATGGTTTGTTATTGCAAGCCCTATGTTGATGACCTATGGCCTTGTTGTGGAAGACTTCATGTTGGGAATAGTTATGCGAATTCCTCCTTAGATGAAGAGATGGGTGTAGTGAGTCAAGCTTGGCTCTTGCACTTGTCTCAACGACTTGAGAAGGGTGTGAGTCTAATAGATCTAATGTTTAAAATGAGGGATGAATTCCACCACTTGCACCTAACTCGGTGCCATGAAATGATCCTACTTGAGTTTGAAATCGCTACTTTGAAGACCAATGTGAGATCAACAATTGAAGTATGTAAGGCTCCTCGTCAAATAGTCAAATGTAAAGCGTGGGAGTTGGAGTGTCAGGAAAAAGGGGTTGTGTTAGATATTGATGAAATCTTGGGTATTTGCAACCAATCCAACCCAATAAAATTCCAAGTTGCAAAAATTAAGGCAATTATATTAGAGTTGCAAGAAAAAGCCAAAAAGATCATATACAACAACTCCAATTCATTGGAAAGTGATGGTGTTATGCACTTTAGGGCCAAGAGTTTTGAAGTTCGATGTTCGAATGGCCTAGTGACCCTATCACTATTGCCCAATGCTCCTCCGCGTAAAAATGATGTGAAGTTAGGCAAAAAATTCAAATCTTCGAAGTGGACAGATCGAGTGAAACGCGTGATGCTCTCGTGTCTTCCGCATGCCCTTCGAAGTGAAAATCATTCAAAGTTGGTGAAAAGGTACATCACCTTGAAGTTGAAACATAAAGGGTGATGCAACCGGCATCGCGCCACGACGTTAAATTTTCCGCTTGATGGGAGGCAACCCATCGGTATCCAAAATTTTAACTTTTAGTAATTTTGAGTTTTTAGGATAGTT
Organism: Solanum appendiculatum; assembly: GCA_018342035.1. NCBI lineage: Eukaryota > Viridiplantae > Streptophyta > Magnoliopsida > Solanales > Solanaceae > Solanum > Solanum appendiculatum. Next base: position 13,162 of record JAGDQO010002803.1, read on the forward strand.
AGAATTTTATTTTTGACAAATCCTCATGATTTCAGAGTGTTTGGAAGTGTTTTGGAAGCAAAAATTAACTTAGGATTGAAGTTTGGGCTTGAACTACTTTCAAAATAGGGGTTGGAAAGCTTTTTGGCAGCTAAAGGTCGCCAAAGTGCATTGGGTGAGTCACCAATTGGAATTTCGCCCATAATTCAAAGAACCAAAAACTCCCCCTAAATTCTCCCCTAATCTACATTGCTTCGTAGTGTAGTACTTGGTGAATTGTATCACCCTTGAGATATGTCTTTACCCCTTTGTTTAATCTATTTTTGATGATTTAAACTTGTGAAATGGTGTTTGAGTTTATATTGAGTTGATCTTGATTATTTTGTGCTTAATTGTTGAGTTAGGGGCTAGGAATAGATGTATCTTGTGATGATTGTTGATAATTGATGTTTGGTGTTATAAATTGGGGTCGAATTTAGGTAGACAATTTTTGTTAAAATTGTTGTCCGCTATGTGTTCGAATATATGCTTGAATGGATTCTGCTTTCTGGGGACGATGACTTCTCGGTGAATGCGGACCTCTATCTGTGAATGTGGAGGTCTCTATCTCTTTGTACTCCGTGAACGTGGCCAACTGGTCCACGAATGCGGAGGTCTACTATGTGCTGAGCTGCGAACGCTGCTGTATGGTGTTTGCTTCTCCGGGAACGTGGAAGTTTCTCTGTGAACGCGGTGAAGAAATCAATTCTTTCCCAAAATAGCAACTTCACATAACGTTGCTCGGAATCTCTTTTTATTATTTTCTTTAGCCTAAATACTTCCTAATACATTGTTTTAGTGTCCATAAGAACTTGTCTTCTTTTGGAGGTACGTTGAGCTAAAAATGTCTACCGACAACATTCCTCGAGAGTCTGAAATTACACAGGAGGAGGATTACTTTGATGCAACTAGATTTCTGTCATCCAAATGGCCCGCAAATATGATGAATACTTGGGAAGAGCTGTGGTGAAGGAGAAGAGAATTTGTTTGGAGAAGCTAAAGAGTGGAGTGCCAGATTTCTATAACCGGCTTGGGGCGAGTCGGTGGATGGTCTTTGCTGCTGAGCCTATTAAAGCTAATCACACACTGGTAGCTCAATTTTATGCTAATGCCTTGGAGACAGACTTTAATGAGGCAGCGGTGACTATCGTCCTAGGGGTGCAGGTGTCTATCAGCTCGACAGTGATTAATGCTTATTACGGTCTCCCGAATGCTGACAACAGGGTATATTTGAACCGCTACAAAGAGTTGGGTAATCAGTGGCTTGTGGATAAGTGACACGCAGGAGAGGCACCAGAGTGGTTCGAGACTAAGAGGGGGATTAATTCCTGTGAGTTCACGGCTGAGGCCAAGACTTGGCTCTCTATTATATGTGCTCGGGGTATTCCTTCTAATCATGACACCGAGGTGACCTTAGACAGGGTATTGGTGATAGCTGCCATTATTTATGGGTTGGAGGTGAATGTGGGAGAGCTGATTGTGAATCACATCATTGAGGTAGCTCAGGGGAGAGCGAAGACTATTATTGTCCCTTCTTTGATCACTCAGCTATGCTACAGTGCTAGGAAGGCAAGGCATCCCACTGATAAGGATAAGAATCCAGTGAAGGATATACACCCACTGAAGAAGAGGGGTGCACAAGGCGACAGGCTCAAGAAGAGGAAGATCAAAGTGCTTGACTCACAATTTGGACAGTTCACCGAGCTTGATTCTACTACTGGTGCTTCATCTTCTGTAGGACCTCTCCAGTTCGAACCTACCATGATACGCCGCATATCCTCCTAGATCTCTGGAGTCGATGCGCAGATTAGAGAGTTTGTCGCTGGCCTTCCTTCTAGCCCGTCTGGGGCTGCCACTTCTGAGGGTGCACCTACTATTTGTTTTGTTGCTGCTGCACAGAAGGCTATGTCCGACAGGCTTGAGCATATGATTTGGAGGCAGGGGAATATCGAGCATCGTCAGAGGACCTTCCTAGTGCACGAGAAGAGAAAGAGCAAGTTCCTGAGCAAGCTGATGGGAAAGCTTAGGAGCTTATGCGGTAGCGGTGCTTCAGTTGATGAGGACCTCACATTTATCTTTGATGAGAGCTCGGAGTGATTGCATTTTAGGGAGTCCCTCATATTCTCTTTTGATATATGTACTATGAGGACACAATTTGATTTTCAGTTGGGGGTGCCTCCCTTGTTAATCTTGTTTTGTATTTCCTATTTTGGATGCTTGGGATTGTTTGTTAGATGTTTATATTATGTTGTTGGATGTTTGTTTTATTTTGTGGATGTTGTGCTTTATTAGTAATCCTTTTTAGAAATCGAATGGATTCTCCTGTTCGTTGTAAGATTACTGAAGGAAAGGTTGGTCATAAATTTTGAGAGTTTGCTTCTACACGGGGCTTTTGGGTCTTAATTGTGGATTGTGTTGGGTTAGTCTTTTTTGTTTTATTAGTTTTTATTGCTTTTGATGGCTTCTTTATTTTGTTGCTTTTATTTTGTGATGGTGTTGTTGATTGAAGATGTTGTTGATTGGTGATGCCCTATTATGGATAGAGTGACGACTTTCTTAAGGGTAAAGCATCGGTTGGTTATGCGGTGAAGCCTAAGTATCCATTGTTGTTGTGTGGTAAAGTATGAGTAGTTATTGTGATTGTGTGGTGAAGTCTGAGTAGCCATTGTTGATGTGCGGTGAAGTCTGAGTAGCCAATCCCGAATAGATGTATGAGTTTGCCCAGTGATGGATTGGTTGACAGCATTCTTAAGGGTAAATTCATCATTTTCTTTTTGGGACTTTGTGGCTTATTTTGTACTAAGAATATAGTCGTGCATATGAAAAATGTGTTTTGAACATACCCCTCCATTTTGAAAATTGAGCACGTGTTAAATGATTTTGTGACAACTCCTGTGACTCTTTTTGTGACTCCTAATTTATTGGCAGTTGAAGTGTTCGATGTCACTTGTATGTTGAAAAGGAAGTAAGATTTTGAACCATCTTGAATGATTTGCATGCCATGTGTGGTGAGTCGTTGAATAATGCCTTGTGTTCAATTGTGTCACCTAGAACTTGCCTTGTTGGTCTTGAAATATTTGTCATTATTGAGTTGGGTTGGAAAAATCATCTTAGGCTTTCTTTGAATGTTCTTGAAGTCCACTTTACTTAAAAATCCCAACTTTGCACTAAATGTATCCTTAGTTGTCCCCTTTGAGCCTAAATCCTTTTTATTGGAAACCTCATTACAAGGCTTATCCATTTTAAAAATATACATCTCTCTTGAACCCTTTCCCTCCTTGAACTTGAAGTTGTGAGTGTTGGGCTAAAAGCCTAAGTTGAGCTGTTTTGGGAAATTCATAGAAGGATGCCTATTGCATATGAGCTTGATAAAATATAAAAAGAGAAATATAGAAGGAAAGATGTCTCAAAGGAAGAAAGAGTTTCGAAAAAGAAAATGGAAGGAGAGAAAGAAAATAAAAGAATCTTGAATCCTCCAAGAAGTTGAAAATGGTTGCATGTGGGGCATCTAGAGTGAAAATTAGAAAAAGAAAATGTGGAATGTGCGTTGGGTTGGAAAGTGAAGAAAATATGGAAAAGTTGGAAAATGATGAGTTGTGAGTAGAGTCCAAGGAGGGTGTAGTTTGTCACGACCCAAGGTACCCCTAGACGTGACATGGCGTACAAGACCCCGAAAGGCCTCATACAAGCCACTTAGCATACATACATACAAGATCATAAGGATTAAGAGTTCAAAAAAGATTTTCATATCAAGGCTTTTAAGAAAATAGTGGAAGTCTACATCTCATGTCTCAAAGCCAATCTAATCATAAGAATGAAAAGTAAGATCTTGGGACGTAACCCAATATAATGTGAAAGTAAGAACAACTAGGCTATGTACTCGGATGGATGAGGACTCACCAAGTCTTCACAAATCGTCTACTAAGCTCTAGCCAAGAGTGGATGGTGAATCGCCGAGTCCTACATTAGCAAGTCAATGTAGGCAAGAGTATGTGTTTGTACAATCAAGTACCAAGCATGATAGCAATGCACATAAAACAATTAAAACATGCTAAAATGGGACTCATGACATGGAAAACATAAGGTGTAAACCAATGCCAAAGCAAGCATAACGTCTTTACTTGAGAACATCATAACAACACTTTTGTTCATTAGTTGTGGGAAATTGCCTTAACCGTCATATAAGACCATGTGAGCTATCAACATGGAATCCGATGTCTACCCTACACCGAAACAGGGTTGCCCTACTTGCAAGGGTAGAACCATAACCTCTTAGCTTACGAGGATCCACTAGCTAATGTCAATCTAGACAAACCTATGGTGGCACATAGTTTATGGGACATGGGTAATCGCCACTTGTTCGCTCATTGCTAATCATAATTCCCACAGATTAAACATAGTTCATTTATCATAGGTAGACATGGGTAATCACCTCTTGTCTACATTAGGGAACATGGGTGATCGCCTTTTGCCCCTTCATTAGAATAGCTCCTTAAGAACATGGGTAATCACCTCTTGTTCATTCAAATTCATAGTGTGAGTATTACATTAGAAACCCTTTCACAACTCAACAACAACATCAACATATCATAACTTTGGTACTTCAACGTGCATAAATTCATAGACTTCATCTTTACATAGTTCATCATGCTCATAACTTACAAACCATAGGGTTCACATAGCTTCATGAGAATTCTTCTTAAATCATGCAATTCAATGCAAACTCATGCTTAGAAAGCCATAAAGAAGGCAATTTATCCATAATCGAAGGAACCCACAAAATAGTGGAAAAACCATGCTTTTGATTTGAATATGCTGAATTCCATAAATCATCCTTAGATCATTCATAAATCATGCATGGACTCATAGAGATTTCATAAAATTCATCACTTCATAATGCAACCCACCAATGAAAGTATGGATTCGGAAATTTGGGGAAAATAGCATGGGTTCATCAAATTCTACATCAAATCATAAAAATCACGCTAATTCGTGCACTAAATTACTTTATCACACTAGATCGTGCACTAAGAATCATAAAATCAACAATTGGAAATCTTAATTGAAGAACCCATAAGAATTGATCAAAACCCTAATTTAATTGGGGAATTGAACCTTTAAATCTTGAAGAAACTAGGGACCAATTGGAGGAAAGGGCTCCAAATGGTGAATGCTAACATATCTCAACAAATTCCACAAGGAATTGCAATCAATGGCCTTCAATGGAGGATCCTAGCCCTTCTTCTTCCATGGAACTTGAAAGAACTTTTCTAGAGAGAGAAATATTTGGGAGAGGAGAAATTTGGGAATGACTTAGAATGAGTAAAATTAGGCTTAGGAAATATATAAAGGGTCTGAGTTAAGGGTATAACCAACTTAGATTAGGAGTTAAACATTTACAAAAAATACCAAAAAGCCCTTAAATAATAACTGTCGTGGTCCATCTACGGTCCGTAAGTCCATCGACGGACCGTCCTGTTCTTTCGTCAATTGATTCAAAGACCTCAACTTAGGCACTAAAAATTTTGCTAAGTCTGGAGGGGATCTACGAGATCCACCTATGGACCGTACATTGGACAACGACTCGTCTTGTTGCTCTGTAGGTCAAAGTTCAGAAACTTTAAAATCCTGAAGGTTTTCTAGTGCCATCGACGGTTCCCACCTACGGATCATGGGTGGCCTCCGTAGGCACTGGTACCAAAATTTTGAAAGCTACATTTTCTTTCTTTGAAAACTCGGGGTGTTACAATATCTCCCCCTTGGGAACATTCATCCTCGAATGAGAATCAAGACATCAGAGAAAGGGTAAGAACAAGAGCTAACAACCAAACCTAGCATGCAATCACATAATTCACATATCCGAGGAGGAAACATCAACTCCAAGCTAAAGCATGTTCAACACACCAGTTCATGATGAATTTATACAACTCATACTCAATGCACATAATCATAGATAAATCAATTAAGCTAGCTTAATTTCACACATTAGAATCTTCATGAACATGCATAATCAAGGAATCATGGAAATGACTGAGACACATGAGACCAAAAGAATGAACCATGAGGAACTAGGTACCTTAAGCTAGAGTGGGATAGAAAGGAAAGAGATGAGGATATCGGGACATCATATCGGCCTTGGCCTCCCAAGTAGCACCCTCAACTAATTGGTTCCTCCAACGAACTTTCACGGAAGCAACTTCTTTATTTCTTAACTTCCGGACTTGCCGGTCTAAAATCTCAACCGGATCTTCTTCAAAGGAAAGACTATCCTTTATGCCAAGATTCTCTAATGGCACTATAAATGTCGGATCACCAACACATTTCTTCAACAATGGGACATGAAAAATTGGATGCACCGACAAATCATTAGGCAAGTCAAGCTCATAAGCAACCTTACCAACTCGTCTCAGAATTTGATATGGGCCTACATAACGGGGACTAAGCTTCCCTTTCTTCCCGAATCTCATCACTCCCTGAATGGGTGCAATTTTAAAGTAAACCCAATCATCAACATCAAATTCTAAATCTCTCCTTCTAACGTCGTCATAGGACTTTTGTCGAATTTGGGCCGTTTTCAACCTCTCTCTAATAAGCAAAACCTTCTCCATAGCCTCATGTACCAACTCGGGGCCTATCAAAGCAACTTCACCAACTTCACCAACTTCAAATCAACCTATAGGAGATCTACACCTCCTACCATAAAGAGCCTCAAATGGAGCCATACCAATGCTAGAATGGTAGAAATTATTATAAGCAAATTCAATTAAAGGCAAACGATCAGCCCAATTACCCTTGAAATCAATTACACAATCCCTCAACATATCTTCCAAAGTTTGGATAGTACGCTTAGCTTGCCTATCGTTTTGGGGATAAAAGGTCGTACTAAGCTTAACACGAGTAACAAGACCCTTTTGGAAGGACTTCCAAAATTGAGAAGTGAATTGTGCACCACGATCGGAGATAATGGATAAAGGCACTCATGCAGCCTAACCATTTCCCTCAAATACAACTTAGCATAACCCTGCGCCGAATAAGAAACCTTGACGGGAATGAAATGGGCTGATTTCGTCGTTCGATCTACAACAACCCAAATCGAATCATATTATCACCTGGTGCATGGTAAACCAACAATAAAGTCCATGTTCACATCTTCCCACTTCCAAGTAGGAATACTAATATCTTGGGAAACCTCCCGGCTTTTGATGCTCAACTTTCACTTGTTGGCAATTAGGACACTTAGCCACAAATTCCGCAATGTCCTTCTTCATTCTATTCCACCAATAGATCTCCCGCAAGTCACCGTACATCTTGGTAGCTCCCGGGTGGATGGAATATCGAGAACTATGGGTCTCCAATAAAATCTTCCCTCTTAAGTCATCTACATTGGGAACACACAAACGACCTTGATAACGAAGTACACCATCTCCCCCTTGGGAGAAAGCCTCTACGGACTTTTTGAGCTCCGCTTCCTTCAATTCCACCAAATTAGGATCAAGATTTTGTTTAGCTTTTACATCATGCATAAAAGATGATTTGGAACCATTGTGAACCATAACACCAGATTTAGCAGAATCAACCAACTGAACACCCAATTGGGCCAATCTAGGAACATCGCGAACCAAATCTTTCTTACAATCCTCAACATGAGCAACACTACCCTTAGATAACCGACTAAGAGCATCCGCCACCACATTAGCCTTGCCGGGGTGATAGAGGACATGAGTGTCATAATCTTTCAACAACTCGAGCCACCTTCTTTGGCGAAGATTCAGATCTTTCTGTTTAAACACATATTGTAAACTCTTTTGGTTGGTAAAGACATCCACATGTACCCCATACAAATAATGCCGCCATATTTTCAAAGCAAACACACCCGCAGCCAATTCTAGGTCATGAGTAGGGAAGTTCTTTTCATGCACCTTGAGTTGCCTTGAAGCATAAGCAATAACTTTCCCTTTTTGTATGAGAACACATCCTAGTCCAATTCTTGAGGCATCACAATATACCATGAAACCATCAGATCCTTCCAGTAGAGTCAATATCGGAGCCAAAGTAAGTCTATCTTTCAATTCTTGGAAACTCTTCTCACATGCCTTGGACCATATGAACTTAACCTTCGTTTGAGTCAAAGCAGTCAATGGAGAAGCAATCAAAGAAAACCCTTCAACAAACCTCCTATAATAGCCGGCTAAGCCCAAGAAACTACGGATATCCGAAGGTGATAGAGGCCTAGGAAAATTCTTAACCGCACCCATCTTCGTAGGATCTACCTCAATACCTTTACCGGAGACAATGTGACTAAGAAAGGTCACGGACCTTAGCCAAAACTCACATTTACTAAACTTCGCAAAGAGTTGTTGGTCCTTGAGGACTTGCAATACAATCCTCAAATGATGGGCGTGTTCATCCTCATTCCTTGAATAAATTAAGATATCATCCATGAATACAATCACAAATATATCGAGGTACTGTCTAAACACTCTATTCATCAAGTCCATGAGCATTTGTCAACCCAAATGACATTACCAAGAACTCGTAGTGACCATAGCTTGTTCGAAAAGCCATTTTCAGAATATCATCCTCCTTCACCCTCAATTGGTGGTAACCGAACGAAGGTCGATCTTAGAGAAGTAACTAGCCTCTTGAAGTTGATCAAACAAGTCATCTATCCTTGGAAGAGGATACTTATTCTTGATGGTAACCTTGTTCAATTGACGGTAGTCAATGCACATACGGAGGGAACCATCTTTCTTCCTCACAAACAAGATTGGAGCACCCCATGGAGAAATGCTTGGTTGGATGAAACCCTTATCCAAAAAGACTTTTAATTACTCTTTTAGTTCCTTAGGTTCCGCCAGAGTCATTCTATAAGGACGAATAGAGATAGGTTGCGTATCCAGGAGTAGGTCAATATCGAAGTCTATCTCCCTTTCGGGATAAATACCGGGTAAATCATCAGGAAACACATCCGGAAACTCACTAACAACGGGGACCGACTCGAGAGTAGGGGTTTTGGAATCTATATCACTTACCCTAACAAGATGGTATATGCAACCCTTAGAAATCATCTTTCTAGCTTTTAGATAAGAAACAAATTGACCTCTAAACATAGAATTTCCCCCCTTCCACTCTAGGATAGGTTCATTTGGGAATTGAAACTTGACCATTCAGGTCCTACAATCAGTAGAAGCATACCAAGAATGCAACCAATCCATTCGAAGAATAACATCAAAATCTAACATATCAAGCTCTACAAGATCAACATGAGTAACTTTATAAGATAAGGAGATGGGGCAATTTCTATAAACTCTCCTAGCCACAATAGATTCATCAAAAGGGGTAGAAATATGAAAAGGATCTATCAACACGTTCGGTACAACATCAAACCTCATGGCCACATATGGCATCACAAAAGACAAGGTAGCACCGCGATCAAGCAAGGCATAAGCATCAAAGTGGAAAATTTTCAACATAACGGTAACCACGTTGGGAGAACTCTCTTGCTCATGACGAGCTTGAAGTGCATAGAATCGGTTTTGCTTCGGATTTTCACTAGAGCTTGATCGATTTTGAGATTGAATCCATCGAAGATTTTCTCCCTCCTTCTTAACCACGAAGGGACAATCCCTTATTTTGTGATCCATCTTTCCACAATCAAAGCATGCATTAGAACCGGCTAGACATTTACCATCATGCTTTCTCCCACGTCTAGCACAAGTAGTCGATGAGAAGCCACCACCATTTCCTCCTTGAGGCATAGGGTTCGACACCCTATCTTTGTTGGACTTAGGAGGAGTATTGGATGAGCCTTTGCCGAAAAACCTTTGTCAAAATCTAGGACGACCATGTCCATCGAACCTTGAATGTGAAAAGTTACCATCACCGGTCCTAGCCCTCTTGATTTCTCTAGACCTTTCCTTGAGTTTCTCCTCTTCTATTTGTTGAGCATACACCATAAGACGAGAAATATCCATGTCATTGACAAGCATGGCGGTACAACATTCTTTGACCACCATTTCGGAAGCTCCCAAAACAAACTTACTCATTCTTGCCCTAGGATCGGCAACCATAGAAGGAGCATATCGAGACAATTGTGTGAACTTCAAAGCATACTCTTTCACACTCATGTTTCCTGGACGAAGGTTGATGAACTCAAGAACCCTTGCCTCCCTCATCGCAAGGGGAAAGAACCTATCAAGGAAAGCAACCTTGAATTTCTCCCAATCAAAAGGACCCTCATTAACCTCCCTCTCACTCTTCCATTAGTTGAACCAAATTTGGGCAACACTCTTGAGTTGATACGCGGTCAACTCCACCTTTTATTCTTGCGTCACAACCATCATCATCAACACCTTGTACACCTCATCAATGAGTTCTTGAGGATCTACCTCAACCATAGAGCCATGAAATTCTTGAGGGTTCCTTCTAGTGAAGTCCCTCACCCTTGATGCCGTTGTACCCACATTTGGGTTCACGGGAGCCACAACCTCTCTATTTGCTTGAGCCGTCACGGCTTGAGCTAATGCTTGAAAAACATCCCTAAACTCCGCATTAGTCACTTGTTTGGCCAAAGGGTCGGCCAGAACTTGAGGAGCTTGAGGAGGAGCTTATTGTTCCACATTCTCTCCCGTATTTCTTCTAGGATAAGCTCTTTGAGTCGCCATATCCTGAAACGCAAAGGACAGGGATTAGGAGAGAGACATATAGAGTTAAACTCTATGGCATGACTTAGGACTAATGAAAGAAGTGGAGTTTCTTAAACGTCTTATAGCCTCTCATTCATAAATGTGGCGCACTTCACACTCATGAAAAAGACTCTACTTGACGCGGCTTGTGAGACATCCTAGGATCTTTCTAAAATCTTGTGCTCTGAATACCAAGTTTGTCACGACCCAAAGTACGCCCCTGGACGTGACATGGCGTACAAGATCCCGAAAGGCCTCATACAAGCCACTTAGCAAACATACATACAAGATCATAAAGATTAAGAGTTCAAAAGAGATTTTCATATCAAAGCTTTTAAGAAAATAGCGGAAGTCTACTTCTCATGTCTCAAAGCCAATCTAATCATAAGAATGAAAAGTAAGATCTTTGGACGTCACCCAATACAATGTCAAAGTAAAAACAACAAGGCTATGTCCTAGGATGGATGAGGACTCACCAAGTCTTCACAAATCTTCTACTAAGCTCTAGCCACGAGTGGATGGTGAATCGCCGAGTCCTAAATCAACAAGTCAATGTAGGCAAGATTATGCGTTAGTACAATCAAGTACCAAGTATGATAGCAATGCACATAAAACTATTAAAACATGCTAAAATGGGACATTTTCATGACATGCAAAGGCCAACCAAAACATCATAGAGCATAGAAAACATACGGTGTAAACCAAGACCAAAGCAAGCTTACGATCTTTACTTTAATTTACTTAAGAACATCATAACAACAATTTTGTTCATTAGTTGTGGAAAATAGCCTTAACCGACATATACGACCGTGTGAACTATCAACATGGAATTTGGTGTCTACCCTACACCGAAAGAGGGTTTCCCTACTTTCCAAGGTAGGACCATAACTTCTTAGCTTACATGGATCCACTAGCTAATGTCAATCTAGACAAACCTATGGTGGCACATAGTTTATGCGACATGGATAATCCCCACTTGTGTGCTCGGTGCTAAGCATAATTCCCACAGATTAATCATAGTTCATTTATCATAGGTAGACATGGGTAATCGCCTCTTGTCTACATTGGGGAACATGGGTGATCGCCTCTTTCCCCTTCATTAAAATAGCTCCTTAATAACATGGGTAATCGCCTCTTATTCATTCAAATTCATAGTGTGAGTATTACGTGAAAAACCCCTTCACAACTCAACAACAACATCAACATATCATAACTTTGGTATTTCAATGTCAAAGAACCCTTAAGTCATTCTTAGCTTCATATGAGACATGCATTAATTGATAGACTTCATCTTTACATAGTTCATCATGCTCATAACTTACAAACCATAGGGTTCACATAGCTTCATGAGAATTCTTCCTAAATCATGCAATTCAATGCAAACTCATGCTTAGAAAGCCATAAAAAAGGTAATATATCCATAATCGAAGGAACCCACATAATAGAGGAAAAGCCATTCTTTTGATTTGAATATGCCTAATTCCATAAAATCATCCTTATATCATTCAAAAATCATGCATGGACTCATAGAGATTTTATAAAATTCATCACTTCATAATGCAACCCACCAATCAAAGTATTGATTTGGAAATTTGGGGAAAATAGCATGGGTTCATCCAATTCTACATCAACAATTGGAAATCATAATTGAAGAACCCATAAGAATTGATCAAAACCCTAATTTAATTTGGGAATTAAACCTTGAAAACTTGAAGAAACTAGGAACCCATTGGAGGAAAGGGCTCCAAATGGTGAATGCTAACATACCTCAACAAAGCCCAAAAGGAATTTCTAGAAATCAATTGCCTTCAATGGAGGATCCTAGCCCTTCTTCTTCCTTTAAACTTGAGAGAACTCTTCTAGAGAGAGAAATATTTGGGAGAGGAGAAATTTGTGAATGAGTTAGAATGAGTAAAACTAGGCGTAGGAAATATATATAGGGTCTGGTTTAAGCGTATAACCGACTTAGATTAGGAGTTAAACATTTAGGGAAAAGACCAAAAAACCCTTTAATAATAACTGTCGTGGTACATCTACGGTCAGGACCTATGGTCCATAAGTCCATCGACGGACCATCCTGTTCTTCCCTCAATTGATTCAGAGACCTCAACTTAGGCCCTACAAATTTAGCTAAGTCTGGAGGGGATCTACGAGACCCACCTACGGACCGTACGTTGGACGACAACTCGTCCAATTGCTTCGTAGGTCAAAGTCTAGAAACTTTGAAATCCTTAAGGTTTTCTAGTGCCATCGACTGTTCCCACCTATGGCCCGTCATTCCACCTACAGTCCGTGGGTGGCCTCCGTAGTCACTGGTACCAAAATTTTAAAAAGCTGCATTTTCTTTCTTTGAAAACTCGGGGTGTTACAGTGTAGTCACTTACACCCAAATGATTTCCTAACCTTCCCTAAGCCTACATTACAAGCTTAACAAAGTCCTTTGTGATTTCTAACCAAATGAAGTTGAGTCAATGTTGATTGAAAATATGGGCAAGCCTATGGTGCGGCATTTGTGTTCAGGAGATGTTCTTTTGTGAGTGTGAGTGTTTGTGCTTTTGTCCCTTGTTTGTAAATAGTTTATGTGTGTTTTGGGACATTTCTTTTCTTTTGAGGGCATGTAGGTTGCTTGAGTGGTAATTTTAAAAATTCCTAATTGCATCAAGTGAGCATGTAGAAGAGCTAAAGAGTTGAGTAATTTCTTGAGTTTGAGTTGTTGTCACTTAATGATTCTTGGATTTTGAAAATTTTTCCATGAGAATGTGCGGTTGTTTTTGTGCAAAGTTTGCCTGAGGACTATTTATTAGTACCAACCAAAGTCATGATCATGATCTTGATCCTTAGTTGAAATGAGAGTGTATTGTGCTTAACTTGATTGCCTCTTGTTCTTTTGATTTTTTTTTTGCTTGAGGACAAGCAAAGTTTCTAAGTTGGGGTTGTTGATGGGTGGGTGATTTTCACTCATTTGGAGTCCTTTTCTGGTGATTTTGTGGCACTTAAGTAGAGAAAGAGGCTAATTTTCCTTTGAATATGGTTGTTTCAGGTACATGTTGGTTAAAAAGGAGTTTTGATGGAAAAGAATGGAAATCGGGGCAAAATGGAGTTGAAAACAGAGAAATTGGAGATGGCAATAAAGTGTTCTCAGTGAACGTGGGATATCCTCCGGGAACGCGGAGTGTAAGTCTACTGTAAAGCGCAAACGTGAGAAGCCTCTGTGAACACGGAGTGTAAAGTCATTGGCCAGCGTGAACACGGGCGAGCCTCATTGAAGGAGGAGCACAAGGTCACTGACCTCCGCATTCGCGCCCATCTCTCCGTGAACGTGGAGAAGAAAACATGCCAGGCATCTGGGCAGATTTTGAATTTCACATTTCGACCCTAATTCATCATATTAACTGAAACACAACCAATTTGAATAGAATGCTGAGATTACACTGAAAATAGGGAGAAGAACTTTGGGGATTCAGGCGTGGGCAAAGCTTTAAGAGCAAGATTCCTCAAAAAACACCATTACAGTAAAGATTGTGAGCTTGAGTTGTAATTATTTTTCATCTTTCTTCAACTCTTTATTTTGTATTGTAGAATTCTAGGTGTTAATTGTTGATTGGTGATTTGGATATTGTGTTGGACATAATTAATATTTGGGTTGTTGATTTCAATCTTGTGCTTTTGTAATTAGTTGAATGCTTTCTCTTATATAAAGTGGGTTTTTGATTATCAAATTTATCTCATGCTTTAATTGCTTTCCAATGGAATTGATCACTCTTAGGACTTGCCCATTTACTTTGATTGAGCTAGTTAGAGTCAATTGAGGTTGGAAAAGGTTGATTGGTGCATTATTGGAGGTGTAACAACTCATTTGTCAGATTTTAGCTAGTAATAGTAAATCCTAGCATTGCCTTTGATCGAATTGCTTGTGTTGCCACTTGATTGGGTTCGAAAGAGCTAATTGAGAAATACTTCCCTATATTTGAGAGAAATAGGTGAGTAATTTAGATTCCGAGGCATATATGATTTTACCCATGATTAATTGAGATTGTATGAAGCTAGTTTGCAATGGATCATATGGGTTTTAATTGATTTCCGATTACCAAATCCCATTGGTAATCTGGTTCGATATGGTTTTGTTCCTTGTTCTCCTCTATCCCCTATCCTAATTCGTTACTTGAAATCTTCTCATATTATAATTGTATTTTTTATTTCGTGTTCAGATTAGTAGCTTGTAATTATTTATTTCTTCAATAGCCTACACATTGTTCCTCGTGGGATCAACCCCAACTCTTCGTTGGGTTTATACTAGTTAGAGACTGCCCACATTTCGAATTGTAAGAGGTGTGGTTGAGAGTTATCACTAAGCTTGCCCTTCTTGTTGAACCTCATCACACCCTTCATGGGTGACACTCGAAGCCAAACATGATCACCCTGCAGAAACACAAGGGCTTGAACTCTCTGATCTACATAGCTTTTCAGTTGACTCTGGTCTGTCAATGGTCTATCCTCAATCATACGGACCTACTCCATAGCATCTCTAAGCAAGTTTATATCTAATGAATCCATCTCAGCTGAATCAAACCATCCTATTGGAGATCTATACCTTCTTCCATACAACGCCTCAAAAGGGGCTATCTGGATGTTGTAATGATAACTGTTATTGTAGGCAAACTCTGCTAAGAGCAAATGTCGATCTCATCTAGCACCAAAATCAATCACACAAACACAGAGCATATCCTCCAACACCTTAATCGTCCGCTCGGACTGGCCATCTGTCTAAGGATGAAAAGTTGTACTCATATCTAACCAAGTACCAAAACTATGCTACAACACCTTCCAAAAATGGGAAGTGAACAGGGAACCTCGATCAGAGACAACAGAAACCGAGACTCCATGCAGTCGCACAATCTGACTGATATAAAGCTCCACTAACTTCTCTGTCATGTACTTCACCCGAACTGGGATGAAGTGGACAGACATGGTCAATCTATCAACCATAACACAAATGGTATCATAACCACCCATAGTCGTAGGCAAACCCACAACAAAGTCCATAGTGATCCGTTCCCACTTCCAAGTAGGAATAGGCCTTCTCTGAGAAACACCTCCGGGCCACTGATGCTCACACTTGACCTGTTGTCAAGTCAAACACCTAGAAACAAAGTCTGCAATATCTCTTTTCATGCCAGACCATCAACAATGCATCGTCTACCATATTGGCCTTTCCTAAATGATACAAGATAGTGATGGCATAGTCCTCTAGTAGCTCAAGCCATCTACGCTGCCTCAATTTCAGATCCCTCTAACTGAATATGTACTGAAGACTCTAATGGTCAGTGAAGACCTCACAATGCACCCCATATAAATAATGATGCCATAGCTTAAGCACAAACACAATAGCTGCCAACTTAAGATAATGGGTAGGGTAGTTCTTCTCATGGGTATTCAACTGTCTAGAAGAATAAGTAATCACCTTACCTTTCTGCATCAGAACTCCGTCTAACCCTACTCCATAAACATCATAATAAATAGTGAAGTCTACACCCTCCTCGGGTAAAGTCAAAATAGAAGCTGAAGTCAACAAGGTCTTGTGCTTTTCAAAGCTCTACTCGCACTCATTAGACCACTGGAAGCTCACACTCTGTTGAGTAAATCTGGTCAAAGGAGATGCAATAGTGGAGAAGCTCTGAACAAATCATCTACAGTAGCCTGCAAGTCCCACAAAACTCCAAATCTCAGTGACTGAAGTAGTCCTTGTCCAACCTCTAACTACCTCAATCTTGCATTGATCAACCCTAATACCCTCCTATGATGCCACGTGTCCTAGAAAGCAACTGAATCAAGCAAAAACTCACACTTTGAGAACTTGTCATAAAGTTTATTTTCCCTCAATCTCTGGAGCACAATCCTCAAATGTCGATCATGATCCTCCTCATTCTTGGAATACACCAAGATGTCATCAATGAAGACTATATTAAAAGATTCCAAATAAGGTCGGAACACCTCATTCATCAACTCCAGTAATGTTGCAGGGGCGTTAGTCAAACCAAAATACATCACAAGAAACTCGTAGTGCCCACAAAGAGTCCTGAAAGTTGTCTTAGGGATATCTGAAACACTAACATTTAGCTGATGATAACCAGACCTCAAGTAAATCTTAGAAAATAAATATGCGCCTTGAAGCTGATCAAACAAGTCATCAATACAAGGAAGAGGATACTTATTCTTCACTGTTACCTAGTTCAACTGCCGATAATCAGTGCATATCCTCATGGATCCATCCTTCTTCCGTACAAACAACACAAGAGCACCCCATGGAGAAACACTAGGGTGAATGAACCTCTTACTCAAAAAATCCTGCAACTGATCCTTCAGTTCTTTTGACTCAGCTAGAGCCATCCGATAAAGAGGAATAGAGATGGGCTTGGTGCCCGGCTCCAAGTCAATGGCAAAATCAATATTCATATCCGAAGGAACACTTGGAAGATCAATAAGGAACACATCTGAAAACTCCCTAACCACAGGCACATAATCTATGGAAGGTGGCCCAACACTAGTGTCCCAAATGAAAGCCAAATAGGACAACCACCCTCGATCAATAAATCTTTGAGCTTGAATGAAGGAGATAACTTTGCTAGGGTAAGAACCACTAGCACCCATCCACTCAACTCTCAGAACACCTGATATCACTAAGGTCAAAGTCTTGGCAAAACAATAAAGAATCGCATGATTCGGGGAGAGCCAATCCATACCAAAAGTAACATCAAAGTCTATAATCCCCAAAATGATCAAGTCTTTCCAAGTATCATACCCATCCAAAAAATCAAGACATGATCGATACACTCGATCCACCACTCAGGATTCACCCACTGGTGTAGAAACATGAATAGGCACAGGAATGCACTCATACATTATATCAAACCCAACAGCAAAATAAATAGACACGTATGAGAAAGTAGACCCTGGATCAAATAATACAGATGTAGGTCGATGGCAAACTAGGACAATCTCTGTGATCATATTATCAGAAATCTCAACCTCAGGTCCCCCTGGAAAATCATAACACTGGCCATCCTTGCAACATGTAGTTTGAGTAAAACCCTAACATCCACCCTGCGGAGCTGTAGCACCTCTAACAGAAGTCCTGCCACCTCTACCGGACTGACCTCTGCCTCGACCACTCGGTGGAGGCACAAAATCTCTAGTTGGAGCCGCTAAATAAGTATGATGGGGTCGTGAGTGAGTCCGTAAAGGGCACTACCGAATCATATAACTTGGATCCCCATAACCATATCAAGACTTATGCGTTGATAACTGTTGCTATGAGTTAGATGAGCTAACATGGCCCCCTGGGCCAAAATCATAAGATACTCAGGCTGACTGCCCACTCTCAGATGTTGGAATAGATGCATGAACCGACCCATGACACTAAAAGGAGCCACTACCTTGATGTGAATCCTTGCCTACAAATGAGGCATCTCAAAATTGACCAGAAGAATGGGCCCTCTTAGGCTCTCCAAACTCCTCTACAAGCATAAACTCCCCCTTCTTGGTGGTGCTCATAATGGATTGGAAGGAAGCCCCCTCTCTAGTTGCTCGGACCACATATGACTTGGTAGAGAAAGATAACTCTCTCACAAACGTGCGAACTCTCTCTACCTCATAAGGAAAAATAGTCATAGCATGCCTAGAAAGCTCACAAAAATAGGCCTCATACTCTGTCACAGACAAATTGCCCTGTCTCAAGTCCTCAAACCTCAGTCGACTCTCCTCCTTCATGCTCCAAGGAATGATGCGGTCCTCGAAAGCACTAGAGAACATATCCACTCTATCAGAGGAGACCCAACTGGTCTAGACCTCCAAAAAGTCATCCACCACTCTCTGCACATCCAAGCAGTCGAAGAGCAAAAAAATGAACACCTCGATCATGCATCATATCTATTGCCTCAAGTATCTCATGGCACAATGTCAACAACTCATGAACATTCTCACTCTTACCACCCTGAAACTGGGGTGGTTTCATCTTCTGAAACCTCTGATCGCACTGTTGGTTAATTGTCGTAAAAATAATATCAGGAGCAATCTGAACACCCACAACTGGTGCTGGAACCACTAGTGGCTGACCCACCTGATCCTAAATACATGGAGTCTGCTATTGACCTGGAGTCTGCTGCTGACCTGGAGTCTACGCTCGTAATCCTGTGTGAGAACCATGTTGTGTATCAGTCGGACCACCTTGAGAGAAGTTCTCCATCACACCAAGCATCCTCAACAAAGTCTCCTGAAATAAGGAAGCTCCAAACACAGAAGGAACCTGGTCCTCAAAAACTTCAACATATGGCTCAGGAGAAGCCTGTCTACCTCTTCCTCTGGCTGGTGCCGCTCTACAAACACGACCTCTTGCCGCTGCTACTCCATGAGCACAACCTCTAGCTCGGGCCCTACCTCTATCCCTAACTGGGGTCTCAGGGACTGCCTCCCCTCTACCACTAAAAATAGATGTTCTAGTCCTCGGCATCTGCCGAAACGACACACGACAACTCAACACTAGCAAAGGCAACCACGCACGATAAGGAAGAATGAACAAAAGTAAGTTTCCTAGCAGTCTTCAAAGCCTCTTGAAGATAAGTAAAGATGTCTCCATACTGATCCATGAGACTCTACTTAAGTGGCTTATACACACGTGAGACCTAAGAACCTGGGGCTCTGATACCATTTGTCACGACCCAAAAATGGACGTGATGCCACTTTTCTATTTCCACCAAGACAAGTCAGCCTAAACCCAACAAAAATAAAAGAAAAGCAGAAATAAATAAAGCGAGAACAAGACAAAGGTGAAAAACTTATTCATTCCAAACAATACCCCAAAATTTGGTTGTCAAATGTACAAGCCACTAAAGTAAATACAGAATTTGAAAGATAAATACAAGTCTCAATGTCTTTGCTTCTCAAATAGAACAAAACATTGTAAAAGGAAAGAGAGGGTCCATCAAAGTGACAAGCAGCTACCTCTTCATGTCCTTGACGAGCCTCGAAATCAAAAAAAGGAGAAAGAGATAATACAGGTCTGGGCTCGAAACATACACAAGTGTAGAAGCAAAGAGTAAGTACCACCAACACTGTATTCAACAAGAAACCTAATAAGCTAGGCAACCTAGCTAAATCGAATACTATTTTCTATCCCAATCGAACCTCCACAAACTACAACCTGCACATAAATTGGGCTAACCTAACAGTTCTACAATAAACATGTCTCAAGACTCAATGATCATAGACCAATAGTCACATTTAAACAACCAATAGGTATCAAAACATTACTCTCAAATACAAAGCATTTCAATCTTAATAGCAACATGTTCAATTCACATTTAAAGTAAACCAAGTCAAGCATAACAAATAGCTCTATCATAGGCCTCAAATAAGTCAAAATGTATGCATCAAGTAGATTGATCACAAAGTCAACGTTGGCCGAAACCATTTCCCTTCGGCACAATGTCATTAGCCAGAATCATTTCTCTTCGACTTTTATCAAGATGTAACGCCTCAGATTTTGAAAAGGAAAAAGGGTACCAAGATTTTTTGTCCACTGGTTCTAGTCTATGAGACCAGTGTATGATTTGTAGACCAGTCTCGTAGAAATGGGGAAAATAAGCCTCTAAACTTTTCTATGAGACAACAGGATAAGTGATTGATGAATCGTAGATGGGTCTCATGGGTAGCTCCCAGACAGTGAAATTTTAAGGACTAAAGTTGGTTTTTACTGTTGGTGTGTACAGACCGTAGGAAGACCTATGGGCCGTACATGGGTTCCGTCGATTGGAGGTCAAAAATAATTATTTCTGAATCATTTTACGGTTGACCAGGACGGTCTGTAGAGGGACCTACGGACCGTAGGTCCAAACGATAGGTCAAGACCGGTAGTTATTTTAAAGGGGCTTTTAGGTCTTTTGTGATACCTGGACTGGAAGTAGTCGCAATATCAGAAGTGGGTTCTGCAGAAAGATCAATATTGTAGGGAGGATAATCTAAGTTATCCTTTTCAGGGGTTTCTTCAGTTTCTTCATCGAGATTTTGTTTGGCAATCTCTTTGAGGATTTTATCAGCAATGACATCAGTTTCGACTTTCCCAAGTCTAAATTTAATGTCTTTGATTTCCTCTTTAAGAGTTTTGACTTCATGATGAAGATCAGAAATGGTAGGTTCGGCATTTCTTTCGAACCTATTCATGATTTGCTTCATGCTGAAAGGTTCAACCATAGTACGAGCTTTAGGCTTTTCCTTTTGGTTGAGAATAAGATTCTTGAGTTCTAAAAGATATTTTTTTCTAGCTTCTTCATTATTAATGTGTTCAATAATGTCGAAGAGAGCTTCTTTAGAGTCATTACTAAGGACTCTGATTTGAGGAATATCTTCACAAACACAGAAAGCTTCTGTGCAATTACAGTTTTTTCCAGATTGGCTAGAATCTGAATCATAATCGACGTTGATATTTTCTTCGTCGCTATATTCAGCAGAATTATCTGAAGAATCGGATAAAGGTTCTTCAAGAATAGAAAAAAGCTTTTCTTTTGTTGCTTCGTCTATTTCAAGACTGTTGATCTTCTTCTGTTTACCAGACCTGCATTCACTAGCTCTATGGCCAGATTTTCCACAAGTCCAACATACATCCTCTTTGGATTTCTTAAATCCTTTATGCTTTTTCCTTCTTTTGGAAGATTTTTTGTAATCCCTTTCAGAAGTTCTTCTAGACTTACTACGATGAGTTTTCTTATTTTCCTTGTTCTCCTTCCTGATTTTTCTTGAAGGAGGTGTTAGAGAAATAAACCCGAAGTCTTGACAGAAACTTCCTAATTCTCTTCTTGACGAAGATTTTTCCTTTTTAAGTTGATGTTTCAACTTAATATCTGTACAAAGTTCTAATCCCACAGTGTTTATAACACTAATAAGATCTCCATAAGTCATTTGATCATAAGGAATTTTTCCTTCATTCCTATCTTGGATCTTTGTTCTTACTTTATCAGCAAAAAGCGGTGGAAGTCCGCTTACAAATCTTTCTTTCCAAAAGTCTAAATGACAATCAGGTCTGATCATTACCTTTTGCATAAAATTGTATTTATACCAGGTAAAATCATCTAATGAAGGACAACTAATGTTGTTAAGTATTTGGAGACTCCTGTCTTGAAATAACTTAGGTTCTCCGATAAAATGCTTTGCTATATGATAGAGAAGAGTAGCACAAGCATCTTCTTTAAAAACTTCAGTAGGGACTTCCTCAGTTCCCTCCATTTTAATAACAGTCTCAGTAGCATGAGTATCATAAATAACTCGTTTAGTTTCTTCTGAAACACAATTATCCCACCAATGTTTTAACATACCTGTGAATCCTGCAACTATCATAGAAGCAGCTTCTCTGTCAGAAGAATTTCTTATTTTATAAGCTGTAATAGCTATTCCCATCTCATGGAGTTTATTATAGATCTGATGTTCTGCTAAACCATCGATGTTCCATTCAGTTATACTGCTTCCTTCATGAGAGGAAGTGGAGAGAAAAGCATTTTCCTCATATTGGACGTCTGGGAAAGAAGGTCTTTTTTGATAGTTTTTTCGGTTATGATATCTATCATTGGAGAGTTTTTGGACAAGATTATCTTTGTCACTAATGGTAGCAACTTTCTTACCATTCTTATCAGATATTGAGAAGTTGGCAAGTTTCTCATTGATCTTATCCAGAATATTGTCTGAAATATCAAAGGTATTTTTGAGCTTGGGGTAATTTTCTCTGGAAAATTCATTGATTTTGAATATGGGATTCTGATCAATTTTCTGACTTTTATTTGAAGTGGATAAAGGGATAGGCTTTCCAGAAAAAGAGCCCTTTTCTTTGGAATCTTCTATTTGTCTAGAAACAACATGAAGAATTTGGTTAGTATAGTTATTTTGCTCTATAATCTTATTAAGATCAAGAGTAATGGGTAAAGAAGTAGGTTTCTCTGTGGAAAGGATTTTAAAAGGCGAAGCTTTTATAATGGTTCCAGAAATAGGGATATTTATTCCTTCAAGAGGAGGAGTAACATCTTCAATGACTTTGTTTGAAGTAGTGTACCATTTATGGACAATGACTTTAAGGGTTTCCTTTTGATCATCAATTTTTCCAGTCATGTCAAACCACTTAAAGAAGTCTATTTCACAACCAATTCTTTTCATATCATTCATCCAAGAACTTGCAAAATTCTCTCTTTCTTGAAGAGAATAAGTAACAGTATACCAATTTCTGTTGATTTGGTTATTAGGATGAGTCCAAGATTTTTGTAGAATCTTAGGATCTGGAGTAAAATCTTTTTCAGATTTAATCGTTTGTAAAAAATCAGGTACCGCATCCTTTTTATTTGAAGGTGGTTCCATATCACTAGATGTAGGGCTAGTAGGAATTTCTTGATAATAAACCTTTGGAGTATTTCCAGAAAAATCTACTCCGGTCATCTTTCCTGTACTATTGTCTCTGTGGACAAGTTCATCATCATCATCCTCCGGGGTTTTTGAAGAAGAGGGTGGGTGAGGAGCAGTCCTAGAAGGAGCGGATGGTGAATAATGAGGAGCCATCCTAGAAGGGACCGATGAACACGAAGCTCTTCTAATAGAGGGATTTCTAGATAAAGAATTCTCAAGGAATTTTAGATCTATAGAACCATCAGGGTATTGAATTACCCTTTCAATGCGAGATCTCTCTGAGTGAGAATAAAAAAGTTGAGTAATTGCATCAAAATGCCATTCATCGTTAGAAAGAATGTCATTCCAATTGATAAGACGAGGAACGAATATAGAACTATGCTCATGATTGGCCTCCATGAGCATGGTTACACCTTTTTGGCTCTCAATTCGAGCCTTTGGTTCAAGAGTAGTAGACATAAGCCGATAATATACTCTATAGATAATCGCTATCTCTCGAGTATCGGCTTTGCTATTAAGATTTTTAGTTTTGACATTGAGTGTCAAAGAATCCATCACATTAGGATCATTAATGTCTATTGAAAAGTTAGGATAACAATTAAAGTAAACTGGGCCATCAGCTAGATTACTTTGAAGAACACCTAACAGAGAATCATCAAAATTAAGAAATTTGTCATCTCTAAGGAGGACACAAATAGGAATATCTAAGCATTTCCCGAACAGGGGCTTAAAAGCAACTTGCACTAAACCAATATGCAAATAATTGAATTTATTTTTATAACGATTAATATCGTTAGCATTCAACAAGCGAAAAATTTCAAGGGAATTATTAATAGCAACAGTTGATTCACAAGTTTTAATATTGTGATTAACAAATAAATTAAATTTACCTAAATGATAAATAGCTTTAAAAGGTTCTTCTGGAATATTCCAGTTTTGAAGATCATTTTCAAGCTTAGCAATCTTAGTTGCTTGAGAAGATAAATTAACAATGTTTAAAATATGCTGCTTGGTTTCCATTTTTAAAAGATACTGTCTTAAGGACTTACAGACAAAATTATATTAAACATAAACAGATAATTCAAGCATGATTAAACAATAATAATATAATAACATGCAAAGAAATATTAAAGATCTAGATCTAGTTTCTAAGGGAGGTTCTCTTGGTTTTACATCTGTTCTTTCTCTAGAGTTATCTTGGCTACGGGATCACCATACAAGGTCTAACGCTCTCCTAGCTTGACGACCTATTCATTTCGGCTAGCCAACGTATGAACCGGGAATTATTCGGTTACCTCACACAATTAGAGAAGAATGAACACCTCACACCAATTATAGAAACAAGATTTAGAACATAATATTAATTAACATATTAAAATATTAAAATAGTTTAATCAAAGCTTTAAATAATCAGTTCATAATTAATATAAATTTTGTCATGCCCCAGACAGTATATGTACTTTGCTGCTCATGCAAGGTACGTATACTGCCAACTTGGCTCTGATACCAATAACGGATCGGTGGTAATCCTCCGAAGTTGTATTAGTTGTATACTGTTACTTATTCTCTTCAAGAAAGAGTGACTTTTTCCTTCTTTTGGAAGATTTTTTGTAATCCCTTTCAGAAGTTCTTCCAGACTTACTACGATGAGTCTTCTTATTTTCCCGATTCCCCTTCCTGGTTTTTCTTGAAGGAGGTGTTAGAGAAATAAACCCGAAGTCTTGACAGAAACTTCCTAATTCTCTTCTTGACGAAGATTTTTCCTTTTTAAGTTGATGTTTCAACTTAATATCTGTACAAATTTCTAATCCCACAGTGTTTATAACACTAATGAGATCTCCATAAGTCATTTGGTCATAAGGAATTTTTCCTTCATTCCTATCCTGGATCTTTGTTCTTACTTTATCAGCAAAAAGCGGTGGAAGTCCGCTTACAAATCTTTCTTTCCAAAAGTCTAAATGACAATCAGGTCTGATCATTACCTTTTGCATAAAATTGTATTTATACCAGGTAAAATCATCTAATGAAGGACAACTAATATTGTTAAGTATTTGGAGACTCCTGTCTTGAAATAACTTAGGTTCTCCGATAAAATGCTTTGCTATATGATAGAGAAGAGTA
>JAGDQO010002804.1:0-20554 GCA_018342035.1 Solanum appendiculatum
CCACATTTGTAACATTTACTTTTTGCCAAATCTCTTTTCGATCTGTTTTTGGCAAATCTCTTTTCTTTTCGAGAGCTCTTTCTAGCTTCTCTTTCTTCTTTAGATCGTTTTCTCGATCTCCTTCTTCTGGAATAAGTCTTATCAGACTTATTTCTGTTACTTTTTCCTGAAACATCAGGAAGCCCAAATTGAGAACAAAAATCACCCATTTGATTTTTCTCTTTCATTCTATCCATTTTTATTTGTCTGGATAATTTTAATTCATTACACAAGTTTAATCCTTCTTGTGTACAAAATCCTATCAATTTTCCATATGTCAATGCATCATACTGTATTTGACCATCATTATCACTTCTTAAATTCCTTCTTACTCTTTCAGCAAATAAAGGAGGAAGTCCATCTATAAATTTTGCTTTCCAATAAGCTTCTTTATTTTCAGGTAATTCCATTACCCTGCTTAGGTACGTATCTTTGTACCATCTAAACTCACTCAAAGTCCTGCATCGAAGACCATTAAGCAAAGTTCTCACTGTTTCATGCTGATTAGTATAACGACCATTAAAATGTTCTAAAATTGTAAGAACTAGAGTGTAAACAGCATCTTCTCTATTAGAGACTAACGCCATTCCCAAATTATCATGTCCTTCATCCATGGCTCTAGCATTTATCACCAAAGCTTTTTCTTCAGTTGATAAATAATTATCCCACCAGCCTCGTAATTGACCAGTAAACCCTGCAACTATCATTTTGCAGATATTCTTATCAGAATTGTTAACACTTCTACAAATAGTAGAGTACATCAACATACGATGAACCATGATAGTTAACTGTCTATCTGTTAACCCATCGAGATTCCATTCATAAATCTCTGTTCCGCTATAAGACGTATTAGTCTGATTCCAATCTCTTTCTTCAATAAGAACATCTTGAGGAGTTGGACGAGGATAATAAAAAGTCTGCATACGGGGTTTATCAGCAAAACTTTTATTTTTAAAATATCCTTTTAATTTATTCATTTCAGAAAAAATCTCTTCTTTATGATTACCAGATTCTTCTAAAGTTTTCACAAAATCTTCAGATAATTGAATCGGTTTTAAATTCAAATTTTTAAATCTGCTAGTCATTTGTTCAAATTTTTCATCTAGCAAATCTTCTAAATCATTTTTGTTTTTAAAACGAAATCCTTGAATATCAGGAGGTCTTTGAATATTAATTGAAACTGCTGGAATGGGAACTTCCTTAGTAGCTTGTGAAGTAGAAGCCACTTCAGTTACCTTTTCTTTCTCAGCATTTTTTATTTTCTTTGAAATATCTTTCACTAAATCAGTTAAATCTTCAATTTTTATATCTAGGGAACTAATATGTTCTCCCAAAACTTTAACATATAAACTCAAATAATTATTTTGAGCAATCAATTTATTTATTTCTTTAACACTAACAAGTGCTATTTTTAAATCAATAAATTCTTGAAAAGCTTCAAAAGTAATCCCAGTATTATTGGGTAACATAAAAAGATTTTGCGGAGGATATACAGCTCTTGTGATATTTCCTGCAGAATCTTTATAAGATCTAGTTAAAATATTTATAAATAAAGGAATATAAGTAGTTATATACCAAGGAACAAAATGCACAATTTGATTATGCAATGCACAGAATTCATAAAATTCTTGAGAAATATTATTTAAATCTTCTTTTGAATATGATTTAAAAAACCAAGTTTTAAACTTGTTCCATTTTTCAGAGAAAAATTCATTTTGAATGAATCTTCTAGCCTGTGAACCAGGGCTAAAATCAATTTGTTGTGAAATCATTAAATTTCATTTCGATCATATCCCATCTCGGATGCAGTAGGTATATCTCCTGCTTGTGACGCAGATATCTCATCTCCCTGCGTGTTAATTATTTGAACAATATTTGTTCTCGGATCAATCTTTATAACTTCTTTGGCTCTTTCTTTAACAGGGTCTTCTGTTACCAAAGTATGCAAAGAAGCAGGTCTATTTCTAGCTGATCCAAATCTTGAATCTAATGGAGAAATATGACTTACCATTGGTTTTGGCAATCTGGCTTCAGAGAAAGACTGTCTTGAATAAACTGTAGATCTATCATTAAATCTACCTGTATTACTATTATCAAATTGTATAACAATTCTCCCATCCATTTCTTGAGACACATGCGAAAAATCAGTATTACTAATTTCATTAGTTAATTGCTCAGGAGCAATCACAGAATTTAAAATCCAACTAGAAGGAAAATCAATTTCATCCCAAAGAATAGTTCTCCTAGTAGAAATCTTAGATTTAGAGAAATTTGTTTCTATCAAAACAGTTTGTTGAGAATTATCAAACAATTTACACTTTGGATTCAAAGTAGATAACAGTCTATAATAAATTCTATAAGATAAACATAACAATTCAGAACCAGGCGCATAATTATAACCATGCGTTTTAATATTCAAAGTCAAAGCATCAAGAATATTAACATCTGATAAAGATAATTGCAAATTAGGCTGAGTGTTAAAATAAACTGACCCATAAGCAACAGTTGATTCTATCGAACCAATTAATGACTGTCTAAAATTATAATTTCTAGCATCACGCAAAGCAGCCATAAAAGTTTCAGGTAACCCTTTCAGAGTTAATGGTTTAAAAGCAATCTGCACCATGCCAATATGCATATAATTATAACGATTGTGATACATATTAATATCTCTTTCGCTTAATAAACGAATAGTCTGTTCAGAAGAGTTCAAAGTTATACTTTGTTCAGTAGTTTTAATCAATTGGTTGGATGATAATTTATCAAACCACCCATAATCATAGATAGTATTTAACTGGACTTTAGGAATGGTCCATTTGTTTAACAAATCTAAGTTTTGAGGTAAATCTACCTCTTGCAATCTAGTACCTTTAGTACTAATCATTTCCTGTTCCATACAACAGTTAAAACAGATAAGCTTTAAACATATCTATGATAGATTTATAACTTTAGAAATCTTGATTACTATGAAAATACCTAGGCTCTGATACCAAAAATAAGGATCGATGTTATCGGGCGGTAGTCCGCCATAATAACCTTGATCTAGATCATTGTACAGAAGACAATCGAAATGTTTAAGACAAATTTTAATTTCATAATAACTGTATGGTAATCTTTTACCCAAGCAAAGGGCCTGTCTAGAATCAAATTAAAGCTTGAATAATCTAGATCTGAAGGTTCTAACCGGGATTTATCTGCCCCTTTTTCTCCTCATAACGGGGACTTACTTTCCACAGCTTATCAAACCCAGATTTATTCATAGATCATTGTATCAAAGCCAAATTAAAGCACTGAATAGTTCTCCTAGTAGAAATCTTAGATTTAGAGAAATTTGTTTCTATCAAAACAGTTTGTTGAGAATTATCAAACAATTTACACTTTGGATTCAAAGTAGATAACAGTCTATAATAAATTCTATAAGATAAACATAACAATTCAGAACCAGGCGCATAATTATAACCATGCGTTTTAATATTCAAAGTCAAAGCATCAAGAATATTAACATCTGATAAAGATAATTGCAAATTAGGCTGAGTGTTAAAATAAACTGGCCCATAAGCAACAGTTGATTCTATCGAACCAATTAATGACTGTCTAAAATTATAATTTCTAGCATCACGCAAAGCAGCCATAAAAGTTTCAGGTAACCCTTTCAAAGTTAATGGTTTAAAAGCAATCTGCACCATGCCAATATGCATATAATTATAACGATTGCGATACATATTAATATCTCTTTCGCTTAATAAACGAATAGTTTGTTCAGAAGAGTTCAAAGTTATACTTTGTTCAGTAGTTTTAATCAATTGCTTTGAAGAAAATTTATCAAACCACCCATAATCATAGATAGTATTTAGCTGGACTTTAGGAATAGTCCACTTGTTTAACAAGTCTAAATTCTGAGGTAAATCTACCTCTTGCAATCTAGTACTTTTAGTACTAATCATTTCCTGTTCCATACAACAGTTAAAACAGATAAGCTTTAAACATATCTATGATAGATTTATAACTTTAGAAATCTTGATTACTATGAAAATACCTAGGCTCTGATACCATAATAAGGATCGACGTTATCGGGCGGTAGTCCGCCATAATAACCTTGATCTAGATCATTGTACAGAAGACAATCGAAATGTTTAAGACAAATTTTAATTTCATAATAACTGTATGGTAATCTTTTACCCAAGCAAAGGGCCAGTCTAGAATCAAATTAAAGCTTGAATAATCTAGATCTGAAGGTTCTAACCGGGATTTATCTGCCCCTTTTTCTCCTCATAACGGGGACTTACTTCCCACAGCTTATCAAACCCAGATTTATTCAAACTTTCATTAGATCTGACTGTACCACCATCTTGGAACCAAGCTAAGATGAACTTAAAATTAATCTTTTACATCTAAATTGAGTCTAGCTTACTTTCATAGTTACCAACAACTTCTTCAGTATAATTCTACCATAGATATGATATGTTTAGCCTATCATAGAACTGTAAGAACAATAAAGAAATAAAAAATTATAGTACTTACTCAGATCCACCACCGATCTTTGCCTTCAAAAGTTTGAAGATTTTATAAAATTTTTCTTTACAAAGAGAGAAAAACTAAAACTTGCCTAGAAAGGACTTGCCTTCTCTAACTGAAGGAAGGTCTCTTAAATAGAAAAAGAAAATAACTATTTGTACAGTGACCCGACATAATTGGGTCCTACGCACTTATTTCATAGTGCGATGTTACAGTATATCTACTGTTTCTATGGGTCCCTCTGGCGGCTTTACTTTTTCAAAAAGCCAAACTGAATTATTGTTGAGCTTTTCCTTTAATTTCTCGAATTAATTTTTCTGCTTTCAGCAGAGCTTCCTCTGTAGAAATTTCTTCAGGAAATTGGGCGTCTTGAATATCTTCATGGCTATTTTCGCTTTTCATCGATGTATCAGATTTATCAAACTGATTAATAGAAGAAAGCAAATTTCTTTTAACCTCTTCCAGATATCTCTCAATCATTTCATCTTTATCTCCTTCTTGCACCGAAATCCTCCGTGCCATATGTCTGACTGAAGAGTCATCTATCACTTCTTTCATAGGAGTCTTAGAATACTCCTGAATAGTACTTGTAATTTCATTTATCAATTCTTGACCAAACAATTCTTTGGTCTTGGGATCCTTCTTTATCAATTTATCCCAGAAATTATTATAAAAGATTCTATATAAACAAGGAATTTGTTCTTCATTAAATCCTAATTCTGGAGTCCACTTATGAATCCATGGAATTGAAAATTCAATAAAGAAATAAATTTGATCAATATTTTCTAGAGAACTAATATGTTCTCTTGAGTATAACTCAGATAATTTTGGCGAAACTTTCACCCATTCTTTGTATAACTTTGAAAATAAAGGAGGTAAAATCTTTACCGTTGGACCGTGGTATGACCACCATGACAAAAACCAATTTGGAATTTGCTGTTCAAATATCTTCGAACATATTTTCACAAACCAAGTGTGTTTGTGCCTTTCGTTATTGTAGTATAACACTTTATCAAAAGCTTGGATATAATCCCAGTAAGTAAAATTCATCTTTACCTTGTTAAGACTTATCTGTCTTTCTTTCATTGTGGATATTCCCCATTCTTCAACAGATATAATCTGTTTTATTATAATTTTTGAGAAATTATAAGAATTCTCACTCGAGTTATATCCCGAGAAGTGCTGGAAATCTGCACTACCTGTTTCCTTAAGAATAGTCTCATAATAAGATCGAGTCTTATATGACTCTCCTGGATAGTATAACCCAGTTATTAAATACCTGTGAAATATCTTCCACGGTTCTTCTTTTCGCTGAATCTCAGCATTTTCAACTGGAAATATCATTTCCTTTTTGCTTACTCTTTCATAAGCTTTGATATCATCATTTTCTTCTTGAGCTATAGAAGAGAAAGTATCTTTTCTCTTTTGACTTTCCATATATGCTTGTAATTGAGCATATAAAGGATGATCAGTTGGAATATCTTCCAAATGTACCGAAGATGGATTTTGAGAAATCTTCTCATTTACCAAAGTTTTATTTCCCATTTGTATAACTGGGAAACTTTGCGACGACGATCCATATGAGGATGCCTGCGAGTATGACTTTGTTTGAGAGGATGATCTTCCTCTTCTTCCTCTGCCTCTTCCTCGATAATTCGAGGATTCCATTCTGAAAGAGAAACATTTATTCTGATAAGTAATCATAAATAAATTCATCTCTTTCTTCTATCAATAAATCTTGAACTGCATCTATAATATCTTGACGCATTATATCATTAATGATTTTTTCAAGAATATTTTCTTGAATATCTCTAGGCAATTTTATCACTTGCAAAATTGCTAGCAAACTATCTTGCTCAATAAAAATATTTAAATGTTCAGAATTCATTGAATAAATTCTCTAGATAAAAAATCAGGTAAGGAATTTTCACTTCCCTTTTTATAAACAATTTCAAAATCAAAGGGAGCCAGCTGTGCCTGCCATCTGGCAAATATTAATTTCGAAGCATCATGTTTAAAATCTTTATTAAACATAAATTTAACAGCTTGAGCATCAGTTTTTATTAAAAACTTTTGATTATATAAATCATCCTGAAATTTTAAAACACATTTAACAATGGTTAACATTTCATGTGCAACAGTGGCATATTTCTTTTGAGCCTCTGTCCATTTACCAGAATGATATCTAATCAGATATTCAATTTTATCATGAGGATTAATTTGTTTCAAAATTCCTCCATAGCCAATATTAGACGCATCTGTCTCAATAATCTTTTGCCAAGCTGGGTTAGCAAGAGTCAAGCAAGGCAAATCATTAATCTTTTGTTTAACAAATTGAACTAATTTAGTATGTTCATTAGTCCAAGGAGATTTATAATCCTTTTTTAACCTGTCAAATAAAGGAGCCAAATCTCTAGACAGATTTTTATAAAAGGGAGAAATATAATTCAAACTTCCAAGAAATCTCTGCAACTGAGTTCTTTCAGAAATAACATCAGGAAATTTTGATGCAAAATCAATAGATCTTTGAATAGGGGTTATTTTCCCTTGACAAATCAAATGTCCTAAAAATCTTACTTCAGTTTGAAATAAGCTCATTTTTGGTTTTGATATGACTAAACCATTCTGAATAACAACCTTTTTAAATATTTCTAAATGCTTAATATGCATTTCAACCGTTTTTGAATAAACAAGAATATCATCAATATAAACAATAATAAAATCCATATAAGGATTAAAAATATCATTCATAATCTTCTGAAATTCAGAAGGCGCATTTTTCAATCCAAAAGGCATAACATTCCATTCATATTGACCAAACGGAACATTAAAAGCAGTTCTATAAGCATGCTCTTTAAATATCTGTATCTGCCAATAACCTGATTTTAAATCAAATTTTGAAAATATATTGGCATCATATAATCTAGATAAAAGATCCCTTTTATTAGGAATAGGATATCTAATCCATTTAAGAAATTTATTAAGAGGTTTATAATTAATAACCAATCTGGGAACACCTCTTTCCTTTTCAGCAGCGTTATTAACATAAAATGCTGTACACGACCAAGGAGACTTGGAAGGTTTTATCAAATTCTTTTGTAAAAGATTATCAATCTCTTTTTTACAGAATTCTACTAGTTCAGAATTCATCTGACATGGTCTTGATTTAGTGGGAATATTTTCCTCCACAAAATCCTCTTCATATGGAAGAGTGACAATATGCTTTTTTCTATCCCAAAAAGCACTAGGATAATCTGCACAAATATCAACAGATAATTGATCAGTGATTAATTTAATTTTTTCTTGCACTTTCACTGATTTCATAGTTTCATAAACATTCATGCTATAACATTCAAATTGTAAATTATCAACATGCTTTTGCTTCATATCAATTAAAGCACTAATTTCTTTAGAAACAGGATTAGTTATAAATTCAAACTTAACCTGCTTATCTCCTTTTCCTGCAATAAATCCTTTAGCATCAACGTGAGAAAAAGGATAAATAGCATTTATAAACGGAGTTCCTAAAATTATAGGAGGATATAACTGATTTTTAACCAAAAAGAAAAAGTGAGGAATACATACTTTATTTTGACAAATACTTACATTGGACAATTTATACTTTATATCTAAAGAATGTCCAGAAGCAGATTTAACTGTATGAGTAGTTTTTTGAAAATATTTTGAAGGAATCAATCCTTCTTGAATGCAGCTTACATCTGCACCACTATCAATCATAGCAACATCAGTTATAGAGAAATTATTATCAATTAAAATAGTACATTTAACATACCATTTATGAGCAGTAATAACTTGCATCATTCCAAGAAAAGAATTATCATTTTTATTTAAATTTTCAAAATGATCAGTTGGTAAAACTTCATCGTTTTCAACGACGTTTTTCCCTTTATCATTAGATTTCTCAGTTAAAGAATGAACTTTCTCTACCTGAGTTATCCTATGATCGCAGACAAGTTGATTCTGCTTAATCAATTTAATTTCTTTTTTTAAATTTTCAATCTCTTCCTTTAAATCATTGAAAGAAGAATCTCTTATCACAACTTTATCATTATTCCTTTTCATTAAACGATTATTAACTTCGTTTATAGAATAAGGAGGCTGATAATCAAAGCTTCTGGGTTTTTCAAAAGTTTTTTGAGATACTGAAGTAGACCCAGTTGAGGCTAATTCAATTATCTTTTCCCGAAGTTTATTATCAGTAACATCTTTTAATAATTCAATCACATTATCAGCAGTGAGAGTATTAACATTCAAATCTTGAAATTGAGCCTGCAATTTATAAAATTCATTATTTTCACAGACACAGTTACTATCATTACATTTATCACAGCTATTATTACAAACCTGTTCTTCTTCTGAGAAGTCAATTAACTCAACTTCATCTTCAGACTCACTTACCGAATTATAATCGGATTCTGAACCAGATGTGTATAACACTGCATGAAGTTTATCATATAAACCTTCATCTAATTCTAAAGCTTTAAGCTTTTCCAACTTACAATTTGGAGCAATATGTCCATATTTTCCACATTTGTAACATTTAATTTTTGCCAAATCTCTTTTCGATCTGTTTTTGGCAAATCTCTTTTCTTTTCGAGAGCTCTTTCTAGCTTCTCTTTCTTCTTTAGATCGTTTTCTCGATCTCCTTCTTCTGGAATAAGTCTTATCAGACTTATTTCTGTTACTTTTTCCTGAAACATCAGGAAGCCCAAATTGAGAACAAAAATCACCCATTTGATTTTTCTCTTTCATTCTATCCATTTTTATTTGTCTGGATAATTTTAATTCATTACACAAGTTTAATCCTTCTTGTGTACAAAATCCTATCAATTTTCCATATGTCAATGCATCATACTGTATTTGACCATCATTATCACTTCTTAAATTCCTTCTTACTCTTTCAACAAATAAAGGAGGAAGTCCATCTATAAATTTTGCTTTCCAATAAGCTTCTTTATTTTCAGGTAATTCCATTACCCTGCTTAGGTACGTATCTTTGTACCATCTAAACTCACTCAAAGTCCTGCATCGAAGACCATTAAGCAAAGTTCTCACTGTTTCATGCTGATTAGTATAACGACCATTAAAATGTTCTAAAATTGTAAGAACTAGAGTGTAAACAGCATCTTCTCTATTAGAGACTAACGCCATTCCCAAATTATCATGTCCTTCATCCATGGCTCTAGCATTTATCACCAAAGCTTTTTCTTCAGTTGATAAATAATTATCCCACCAGCCTCGTAATTGACCAGTAAACCCTGCAACTATCATTTTGCAGATATTCTTATCAGAATTGTTAACACTTCTACAAATAGTAGAGTACATCAACATACGATGAACCATGATAGTTAACTGTCTATCTGTTAACCCATCGAGATTCCATTCATAAATCTCTGTTCCGCTATAAGACGTATTAGTCTGATTCCAATCTCTTTCTTCAATAAGAACATCTTGAGGAGTTGGACGAGGATAATAAAAAGTCTGCATACGGGGTTTATCAGCAAAACTTTTATTTTTAAAATATCCTTTTAATTTATTCATTTCAGAAAAAATCTCTTCTTTATGATTACCAGATTCTTCTAAAGTTTTCACAAAATCTTCAGATAATTGAATCGGTTTTAAATTCAAATTTTTAAATCTGCTAGTCATTTGTTCAAATTTTTCATCTAGCAAATCTTCTAAATCATTTTTGTTTTTAAAACGAAATCCTTGAATATCAGGAGGTCTTTGAATATTAATTGAAACTGCTGGAATGGGAACTTCCTTAGTAGCTTGTGAAGTAGAAGCCACTTCAGTTACCTTTTCTTTCTCAGCATTTTTTATTTTCTTTGAAATATCTTTCACTAAATCAGTTAAATCTTCAATTTTTATATCTAGGGAACTAATATGTTCTCCCAAAACTTTAACATATAAACTCAAATAATTATTTTGAGCAATCAATTTATTTATTTCTTTAACACTAACAAGTGCTATTTTTAAATCAATAAATTCTTGAAAAGCTTCAAAAGTAATCCCAGTATTATTGGGTAACATAAAAAGATTTTGCGGAGGATATACAGCTCTTGTGATATTTCCTGCAGAATCTTTATAAGATCTAGTTAAAATATTTATAAATAAAGGAATATAAGTAGTTATATACCAAGGAACAAAATGCACAATTTGATTATGCAATGCACAGAATTCATAAAATTCTTGAGAAATATTATTTAAATCTTCTTTTGAATATGATTTAAAAAACCAAGTTTTAAACTTGTTCCATTTTTCAGAGAAAAATTCATTTTGAATGAATCTTCTAGCCTGTGAACTAGGGCTAAAATCAATTTGTTGTGAAATCATTAAATTTCATTTCGATCATATCCCATCTCGGATGCAGTAGGTATATCTCCTGCTTGTGACGCAGATATCTCATCTCCCTGCGTGTTAATTATTTGAACAATATTTGTTCTCGGATCAATCTTTATAACTTCTTTGGCTCTTTCTTTAACAGGGTCTTCTGTTACCAAAGTATGCAAAGAAGCAGGTCTATTTCTAGCTGATCCAAATCTTGAATCTAATGGAGAAATATGACTTACCATTGGTTTTGGCAATCTGGCTTCAGAGAAAGACTGTCTTGAATAAACTGTAGATCTATCATTAAATCTACCTGTATTACTATTATCAAATTGTATAACAATTCTCCCATCCATTTCTTGAGACACATGCGAAAAATCAGTATTACTAATTTCATTAGTTAATTGCTCAGGAGCAATCACAGAATTTAAAATCCAACTAGAAGGAAAATCAATTTCATCCCAAAGAATAGTTCTCCTAGTAGAAATCTTAGATTTAGAGAAATTTGTTTCTATCAAAACAGTTTGTTGAGAATTATCAAACAATTTACACTTTGGATTCAAAGTAGATAACAGTCTATAATAAATTCTATAAGATAAACATAACAATTCAGAACCAGGCGCATAATTATAACCATGCGTTTTAATATTCAAAGTCAAAGCATCAAGAATATTAACATCTGATAAAGATAATTGCAAATTAGGCTGAGTGTTAAAATAAACTGACCCTTAAGCAACAGTTGATTCTATCGAACCAATTAATGACTGTCTAAAATTATAATTTCTAGCATCACGCAAAGCAGCCATAAAAGTTTCAGGTAACCCTTTCAGAGTTAATGGTTTAAAAGCAATCTGCACCATGCCAATATGCATATAATTATAACGATTGCGATACATATTAATATCTCTTTCGCTTAATAAACGAATAGTTTGTTCAGAAGAGTTCAAAGTTATACTTTGTTCAGTAGTTTTAATCAATTGCTTTGAAGAAAATTTATCAAACCACCCATAATCATAGATAGTATTTAGCTGGACTTTAGGAATAGTCCACTTGTTTAACAAGTCTAAATTCTGAGGTAAATCTACCTCTTGCAATCTAGTATTTTTAGTACTAATCATTTCCTGTTCCATACAACAGTTAAAACAGATAAGCTTTAAACATATCTATGATAGATTTATAACTTTAGAAATCTTGATTACTATGAAAATACCTAGGCTCTGATACCATAATAAGGATCGACGTTATCGGGCGGTAGTCCGCCATAATAACCTTGATCTAGATCATTGTACAGAAGACAATCGAAATGTTTAAGACAAATTTTAATTTCATAATAACTGTATGGTAATCTTTTGCTTGGGTAACCGATTACCATACAGTTATTATGAAATTAAAATTTGTCTTAAACATTTCGATTGTCTTCTGTACAATGATCTAGATCAAGGTTATTATGGCGGACTACCGCCCGATAACGTCGATCCTTATTATGGTATCAGAGCCTAGGTATTTTCATAGTAATCAAAGATTTCTAAAGTTATAAATCTATCATAGATATGTTTAAAGCTTGTCTGTTTTAACTGTTGTATGGAACAGGAAATGATTAGTACTAAAAGTACTAGATTGCAGGAGGTAGATTTACCTCAGAACTTAGACTTGTTAAACAAGTGGACTATTCCTAAAGTCCAGTTAAATACTATCTATGATTATGGGTGGTTTGATAAATTTTCTTCAAAGCAATTGATTAAAACTAATGAACAAAGTATAACTTTGAACTCTTCTGAACAAACTATTCGTTTATTAAGCGAAAGAGATATTAATATGTATCGCAATCGTTATAATTATATGCATATTGGCATGGTGCAGATTGCTTTTAAACCATTAACTCTGAAAGGGTTACCTGAAACTTTTATGGCTGCTTTGCGTGATGCTAGAAATTATAATTTTAGACAGTCATTAATTGGTTCGATAGAATCAACTGTTGCTTATGGGCCAGTTTATTTTAACACTCAGCCTAATTTGCAATTATCTTTATCAGATGTTAATATTCTTGATGCTTTGACTTTGAATATTAAAACGCATGGTTATAATTATGCGCCTGGTTCTGAATTGTTATGTTTATCTTATAGAATTTATTATAGACTGTTATCTACTTTGAATCCAAAGTGTAAATTGTTTGATAATTCTCAACAAACTGTTTTGATAGAAACAAATTTCTCTAAATCTAAGATTTCTACTAGAAGAACTATCCTTTGGGATGAAATTGATTTTCCTTCTAGTTGGATTTTGAATTCTGTGATTGCTCCTGAGCAATTAACAAATGAAATCAGTAATACTGATTTTTCGCATGTTTCTCAAGAAATGGACGGAAGAATTGTTATACAATTTGATAACAGTAATACAGGAAGATTTAATGATAGATCTACTGTCTATTCAAGACAATCTTTCTCTGAAGCAAGACTGCCAAAACCAATGGTAAGTCATATTTCGCCTTTAGATTCAAGATTTGGATCAGCAAGAAGTAGACCTGCTTCTTTGCATACTTTGGTAACAGAAGATCCTGTTAAAGAAAGAGCAAAAGAAGTTATAAAGATTGACCCTAGAACAAATATTGTTCAAATTGTTAATACGCAGGGAGATGAAATATCTGCGTCACAAGTAGGAGATATACCTACTGCATCCGAGATGGGATATGATCGAAATGAAATTTAATGATTTCACAACAAATTGATTTTAGCCCTGGTTCACAGGCTAGAAGATTCATTCAAAATGAATTTTTCTCAGAAAAATGGAACAAGTTTAAAACTTGGTTTTTTAAATCATATTCAAAAGAAGATTTAAATAATATTTCTCAAGAATTTTATGAATTCTGTGCATTGCATAATCAAATTGTGCATTTTGTTCCTTGGTATATAACTACTTATATTCCTTTATTTATAAATATTTTAACTAGATCTTATAAAGATTCTGCAGGAAATATCACAAGAGCTGTATATCCTCCGCAAAATCTTTTTATGTTACCCAATAATACTGGGATTACTTTTGAAGCTTTTCAAGAATTTATTGATTTAAAAATAGCACTTGTTAGTGTTAAAGAAATAAATAAATTGATTGCTCAAAATAATTATTTGAGTTTATATGTTAAAGTTTTGGGAGAACATATTAGTTCCCTAGATATAAAAATTGAAGATTTAACTGATTTAGTGAAAGATATTTCAAAGAAAATAAAAAATGCTGAGAAAGAAAAGGTAACTGAAGTGGCTTCTACTTCACAAGCTACTAAGGAAGTTCCCATTCCAGCAGTTTCAATTAATATTCAAAGACCTCCTGATATTCAAGGATTTCGTTTTAAAAACAAAAATGATTTAGAAGATTTGCTAGATGAAAAATTTGAACAAATGACTAGCAGATTTAAAAATTTGAATTTAAAACCGATTCATTTATCTGAAGATTTTGTGAAAACTTTAGAAGAATCTGGTAATCATAAAGAAGAGATTTTTTCTGAAATGAATAAATTAAAAGGATATTTTAAAAATAAAAGTTTTGCTGATAAACCTCGTATGCAGACTTTTTATTATCCTCGTCCAACTCCTCAAGATGTTCTTATTGAAGAAAGGGATTGGAATCAGACTAATACGTCTTATAGCGGAACAGAGATTTATGAATGGAATCTCGACGGGTTAACAGATAGACAGTTAACTATCATGGTTCATCGTATGTTGATGTACTCTACTATTTGTAGAAGTGTTAACAATTCTGATAAGAATATTTGCAAAATGATAGTTGCAGGTTTTACTGGTCAATTAAGAGGCTGGTGGGATAATTATTTATCCACTGAAGAAAAAGCTTTGGTTATAAATGCTAGAGCCATGGATGAAGGACATGATAATTTAGGAATGGCGTTAGTCTCTAATAGAGAAGATGCTGTTTATACTTTGGTTCTTACAATTTTAGAACATTTTAATGGTCGTTATACTAATCAGCATGAAACAGTGCGAACTTTGCTTAATGGTCTTCGATGCAGGACTTTGAGTGAGTTTAGATGGTACAAAGATACGTACCTAAGTAGGGTAATGGAATTACCTGAAAATAAAGAAGCTTATTGGAAAGCAAAATTTATAGATGGACTTCCTCCTTTATTTGCTGAAAGAGTAAGAAGGAATTTAAGAAGTGATAATGATGGTCAAATACAGTATGATGCATTGACATATGGAAAATTGATAGGATTTTGTACACAAGAAGGATTAAACTTGTGTAATGAATTAAAACTATCCAGACAAATAAAAATGGATAGAATGAAAGAGAAAAATCAAATGGGTGATTTTTGTTCTCAATTTGGGCTTCCTGATGTTTCAGGAAAAAGTAACAGAAATAAGTCTGATAAGACTTATTCCAGAAGAAGGAGATCGAGAAAACGATCTAAAGAAGAAAGAGAAGCTAGAAAGAGCTCTCGAAAAGAAAAAAGATTTGCCAAAAACAGATCGAAAAGAGATTTGGCAAAAATAAAATGTTACAAGTGTGGAAATATGGACATATTGCTCCAAATTGTAAGTTGGAAAAGCTTAAAGCTTTAGAATTAGATGAAGGTTTATATGATAAACTTCATGCAGTGTTATACACATCTGGTTCAGAATCCGATTATAATTCGGTAAGTGAGTCTGAAGATGAAGTTGAATTAATTGACTTCTCAGAAGAAGAACAGGTTTGTAATACTAGCTGTGATAAATGTAATGATAGTAACTGTGTCTGTGAAAATAATGAATTTTATAAATTGCAGGCTCAATTTCAAGATTTGAATGTTAATACTCTCACTGCTGATAATGTGATTGAATTATTAAAAGATGTTACTGATAATAAGCTTCGGGAAAAGATTATTGAATTAGCCTCGACAGGGTCTACTTCAGTATCTTCAAAAACTGTTGAAAAACCCAGAAGTTTTGATTATCAGCCTCCT
This sequence comes from Solanum appendiculatum, assembly GCA_018342035.1. Classification (NCBI taxonomy): domain Eukaryota; kingdom Viridiplantae; phylum Streptophyta; class Magnoliopsida; order Solanales; family Solanaceae; genus Solanum; species Solanum appendiculatum. The sequence goes on from JAGDQO010002804.1 coordinate 15,854, forward strand.
TATTCTATAAACGAAGTTAATAATCGTTTAATGAAAAAGAGTAATGATAAAGTTGTGATAAGAGATTCTTCTTTCAATGATTTAAAAGAAGAAATTGAAAATTTAAAAAGGGAAATTAAATTGATTAAGCAGAATCAACTTGTCTGCGATCATAGGATAACTCAGGTAGAGAAAGTCAATTCTCTAACTGAGAAATCTGATGATAAAGGAAAAACTGTCGTTGAAAACGATGAAGTTTTACCAACTGATCATTTTGAAAATTTAAATAAAAGTGATAATTCTTTTCTTGGAATGATGCAAGTAATTACTGCTCATAAATGGTATGTTAAATGTACTATTTTAATTGATAATAATTTTTCTATAACTGATGTTGCTATGATTGATAGTGGTGCAGATGTAAGTTGCATTCAAGAAGGATTAATTCCTTCAAAATATTTTCAGAAAACTACTCATACAGTTAAATCTGCTTCTGGACATTCTTTAGATATAAAGTATAAATTGTCCAATGTGAGTATTTGTCAAAATAAAGTGTGTATTCCTCACTTTTTCTTTTTGGTTAAAAATCAGTTATATCCTCCTATAATATTAGGAACTCCGTTTATAAATGCTATATATCCTTTTTCTCATGTTGATGCTAAAGGATTTATTGCAGGAAAAGGAGATCAGCAAGTTAAGTTTGATTTTATAACTAATCCTGTTTCAAAAGAGATTAGTGCTTTGATTAATATGAAGCAAAAGCATGTTGATAATTTGCAATTTGAATGTTATAGCATGAATATATTTGAAACTATGAAATCAGTGAAAGTGCAAGAAAAAATTAAATTAATCACTGATCAATTATCTGTTGATATTTGTGCAGATCATCCTAGTGCTTTTTGGGATAGAAAAAAGCATATTGTCACTCTTCCATATGAAGAGGATTTTGTGGAGGAAAATATTCCCACTAAATCAAGACCATGTCAGATGAATTCTGAACTAGTAGAATTCTGTAAAAAAGAGATTGATAATCTCTTACAAAAGAATTTGATAAAACCTTCCAAGTCTCCTTGGTCGTGTACAGCATTTTATGTTAATAACGCTGCTGAAAAGGAAAGAGGTGTTCCCAGATTGGTTATTAATTATAAACCTCTTAATAAATTTCTTAAATGGATTAGATATCCTATTCCTAATAAAAGGGATCTTTTATCTAGATTATATGATGCCAATATATTTTCAAAATTTGATTTAAAATCAGGTTATTGGCAGATACAGATATTTAAAGAGCATGCTTATAGAACTGCTTTTAATGTTCCGTTTGGTCAATATGAATGGAATGTTATGCCTTTTGGATTGAAAAATGCGCCTTCTGAATTTCAGAAGATTATGAATGATATTTTTAATCCTTATATGGATTTTATTATTGTTTATATTGATGATATTCTGGTTTATTCTAAAACTGTGGAAATGCATATTAAGCATTTAGAAATATTTAAAAAGGTTGTTATTCAAAATGGTTTAGTTATATCAAAACCAAAAATGAGTTTATTTCAAACTGAAGTAAGATTTCTAGGACATTTGATTTGTCAAGGAAAGATAACTCCTATTCAAAGATCTATTGACTTTGCATCTAAATTCCCTGATGTTATTTCTGATAGAACTCAATTGCAGAGATTTCTTGGAAGTTTGAATTATATTTCCCCCTTTTATAAAAATCTCTCTAGAGATTTGGCTCCTTTATTTGACAGGTTAAAAAAGGATTATAAATCTCCTTGGACTAATGAACATACTAAATTAGTTCAATTTGTTAAACAAAAGATTAATGATTTGCCATGTTTAACTCTTGCTAATCCAGCTTGGCAAAAGATTATTGAGACTGATGCGTCTAATATTGGCTATGGAGGAATTTTGAAACAAATTAATCCTCATGATAAAATTGAATATCTGATTAGATATCATTCTGGTAAATGGACAGAGGCTCAAAAGAAATATGCCACTGTTGCACATGAAATGTTAACTATTGTTAAATGTGTTCTAAAATTTCAGGATGATTTATATAATCAAAAGTTTTTAATAAAAACTGATGCTCAAGCTGTTAAATTTATGTTTAATAAAGATTTTAAACATGATGCTTCGAAATTAATATTTGCCAGATGGCAGGCACAGCTGGCTCCCTTTGATTTTGAAATTGTTTATAAAAAGGGAAGTGAAAATTCCTTACCTGATTTTTTATCTAGAGAATTTATTCAATGAATTCTGAACATTTAAATATTTTTATTGAGCAAGATAGTTTGTTAGCAATTCTGCAGGTGATAAAATTGCCTAGAGATATTCAAGAAAATATTCTTGAAAAAATTATTAATGATATAATGCGTCAAGATATTATAGATGCAGTTCAAGATTTATTGATAGAAGAAAGAGATGAATTTATTTATGATTACTTATCAGAATAAATGTTTCTCTTTCAGAATGGAATCCTCGAATTATCGAGGAAGAGGCAGAGGAAGAAGAGGAAGATCATCCTCTCAAACAAAGTCATACTCGCAGGCATCCTCATATGGATCGTCGTCGCAAAGTTTCCCAGTTATACAAATGGGAAATAAAACTTTGGTAAATGAGAAGATTTCTCAAAATCCATCTTCGGTACATTTGGAAGATATTCCAACTGATCATCCTTTATATGCTCAATTACAAGCATATATGGAAAGTCAAAAGAGAAAAGATACTTTCTCTTCCATAGCTCAAGAAGAAAATGATGATATCAAAGCTTATGAAAGAGTAAGCAAAAAGGAAATGATATTTCCAGTTGAAAATGCTGAGATTCAGCGAAAAGAAGAACCGTGGAAGATATTTCACAGGTATTTAATAACTGGGTTATACTATCCAGGAGAGTCATATAAGACTCGATCTTATTATGAGACTATTCTTAAGGAAACAGGTAGTGCAGATTTCCAGCACTTCTCGGGATATAACTCGAGTGAGAATTCTTATAATTTTTCAAAAATTATAATAAAACAGATTATATCTGTTGAAGAATGGGGAATATCCACAATGAAAGAAAGACAGATAAGTCTTAACAAGGTAAAAATGAATTTTACTTACTGGGATTATATCCAAGCTTTTGATAAAGTGTTATACTACAATAACGAAAGGCACAAACACACTTGGTTTGTGAAAATATGTTCGAAGATATTTGAACAGCAAATTCCAAATTGGTTTTTGTCATGGTGGTCATACCACGGTCCAACGGTAAAGATTTTACCTCCTTTATTTTCAAAGTTATACAAAGAATGGGTGAAAGTTTCACCAAAATTATCTGAGTTATACTCAAGAGAACATATTAGTTCTCTAGAAAACATTGATCAAATTTATTTCTTTATTGAATTTTCAATTCCATGGATTCATAAGTGGACTCCAGAATTAGGATTTAATGAAGAACAAATTCCCTGTTTATATAGAATCTTTTATAATAATTTCTGGGATAAACTGATAAAGAAGGATCCCAAGACCAAAGAATTGTTTGGTCAAGAATTGATAAATGAAATTACAAGTACTATTCAGGAGTATTCTAAGACTCCTATGAAAGAAGTGATAGATGACTCTTCAGTCAGACATATGGCACGGAGGATTTCGGTGCAAGAAGGAGATAAAGATGAAATGATTGAGAGATATCTGGAAGAGGTTAAAAGAAATTTGCTTTCTTCTATTAATCAGTTTGATAAATCTGATACATCGATGAAAAGCGAAAATAGCCATGAAGATATTCAAGACGCTCAATTTCCTGAAGAAATTTCTACAGAGGAAGCTCTGCTGAAAGCAGAAAAGTTAATTCGAGAAATTAAAGGAAAAGCTCAACAATAATTCAGTTTGGCTTTTTGAAAAAGTAAAGCCGCCAGAGGGACCCATAGAAACAGTAGATATACTGTAACATCGCACTATGAAATAAGTGCGTAGGACCCAATTATGTCGGGTCACTGTACAAATAGTTATTTTCTTTTTCTATTTAAAAGACCTTCCTTCAGTTAGAGAAGGCAAGTCCTTTCTAGGCAAGTTTTAGTTTTTCTCTCTTTGTAAAGAAAAATTTTATAAAATCTTCAAACTTTTGAAGGCAAAGATCGGTGGTGGATCTGAGTAAGTACTATAATTTTCTTTTATTTCTTTATTGTTCATTCAGTTCAATGATAGGCTAAATATCATATCTATGGTAGAATTATACTGAAGAACTCGTTGATAACTATGAAAATAAGCTAGACTCAATTTAGATGTAAAAGATTAATTTTAAATTCATTTTAACTTGGTTCCAAGATGGTGGTACAGTCAGATCCAATGAGAGGTTGAATAAATCTGGGTTTGATAAGCTGAGGAAAGTAAGTCCCCGTTATGAGGAGAAAAAGGGGCAGATAAATCTCGGTTAGAACCTTCAGATCTAGATTATTCAAGCTTTAATTTGATTCTAGACAGGCCCTTTGCTTGGGTAAAAGATTACCATACAGTTATTATGAAATTAAAATTTGTCTTAAACATTTCGATTGTCTTCTGTACAATGATCTAGATCAAGGTTATTATGGCGGACTACCGCCCGATAACATCGATCCTTATTATGGACGTTATCGGGCGGTAGTCCGCCATAATAACCTTGATCTAGATCATTGTACAGAATACAATCGAAATGTTTAAGACCAAATTTAATTTCATAATAACTGTATGGTAATCTTTTACCCAAGC